>JAOPJH010077054.1:0-17703 GCA_027122575.1 Merluccius polylepis
CCCCCCCCCCCCCCCCCCCCCCCCCCCCCGGCCCCCCCCCCCCCCCCCCCCCCCCCCCCCCCCCCCCCACCGGGAACCTGGTGAGAGGGAGACAGACAGACAAACGGGTGAGAGAGGTGGGGGACAGGGAGACTGGTATGGGAGATAGAGGGAGAGAGAGAAAGAGATGAGAGGAGGTTAGGCAAATGGAGCAAAATTGTGACTGGGCCAGGGAGGCCAGGTTCACTTCCACTGGTCTGCCTGTACTGGTCTGGCCAATCGCTATTGTCATATAGGCCAACCCATCAGGAGACAGACACAGAGATGCTCTGACACACACAGCACACAAGCTCAGGCCAGCCTGTGTGTGTGTTTAGTATACGTCACCATACCAAACGGTCCCTTAACTATAAACACTGGGGGAAACGCATTCAGTTTTATCTGTGTACCAACATAAGTTTTACACTGCCTTTATATAATATTCACTATTAATCTTGTTCTTCTCTTCATAGATAAACCGACTCATTGAGTCAATGACCAATGAATATGATCGAAGGGTTGCCACTGCTTTGTTGGTCTCTGCTGGAAAAATGCATGGCATGACTACCATGAGAGCAAAACAACTCCTGCAAGATCTTGAGGGACGGTTGGACAGGTGGGAGGCCAGCAAATCGGCTGCAGAGGTCTTTGTCTCCCAGAGGCTTGATCACCGCATAGAAAACCTGGAGGGCAGGATTAAAACTTTAACGGAGCAGATACAAGTAGCTTTGAGAAGATGGACTCCAGAAAGAGTTGGTGATCTAGAGAATGAAAGGAACGTTCTGCAGGAGGCATTAGATAATGTGAAAAAACTGAAAGTAAGTAGCCTACTTCTTCAGACATTTAAAGCAGAATAATCAGCACCATTTCATAATGATGTCCATTGAGTATAATATGTTGACGTTCACTACAGTTTAATTTTTTTATGGATGTGTTTAAAATGTTGTTGATGCAAGGTGATGACCTGTTGTGGTATTTGTACTATTTTCCATTTACAGGCAGCTGAGACGCCGTACACCAGGCAGCGTTTGAAACAAGCTGTGAAAAGGAAGGCAGACCAGATTGCTGAAGATGCACGCATTAAGAAGAGGGCAGGAGGTGCGGGTCCCAAAACCATGATGGATGAAGAGGATGAGAGGTGGTTGGCTAAGTGTATAGGTAAGTAAGTTACATGCATAATCCTAAAATATAAATCTTTGTTTTATAGTAAACTTTGGCCATTGGAAACTATTAATGGAAGACTTGGTGACCAGAATTTTGTATGCTATTTTCAGAGGACAAAACTACAGTTCATGGTCGTCGGCATGAAAGCGTACTCTATACCCATCATAGAGTGAAGTCCCGGGATCTGCTGAAACTGGCAAACTACAGAAGGCTGAGACGAGGACTGCCATTGATTCGTGCTGTGTCCACAGTGCATAGCAGAGCAAGAGCAAAACGTCTGAAATCCCTACAGAGCAAGAGACATGTAGGTCTAAATATACATTTTAGGGCTTTATTGTGTGTGCATGTTACTGTGCAGTTTCATGTGAGTCAGTGTGTGTATGTGTGTGACTGACTGTGTGTTTATGTGGGTTAGTGCCTGTTTGCGGTTTGATTACTGAAAGAATGTTTGTTCATTTTAAATTGTTCTGTTTTTCATTAAAGCAGAAGTAAGCGATCCGGTCATTTTGGCTAATGCTGCGTTCCAGGCAGGCTTTTGAAACCGTAAATTACAGCTTCAAGTCACAACTTACGACTTTGTAGCGTTCCAGGCAACCCACTCGTGTTTCTCCGACCTGTTTTACCTGTGAAAGTCACTATAACGGCCACTCGTAACTTCCGACCCGTGAACTCGTACCAGATCGAACTGGTACGACTTCACAGGTCGGAGTTACGAGTTGCCTTGAACGCACCATAACAGTCCTCGTCCCTACGTCGCCACATTCACGGCGTCCCTTGGCTGCACACACAGCCCTTTATGCCGTTCTCTCTCCTCATTGGATAAAAACTGTAGGATACGATAAATGTTTTCTCCTCGGCTCAGAGCAGAGCAGAGTGACTGACAGACCCGTGTTTCGGTCCAAACACTCTATGTGAGTGATTGCTGTCGGAAGATATAACTATTTAAGACTTATATTAACACAAATATATCACTTACTTCTGCTTTAAATTCAACAGATAATGCAGTAGGAACTAGGAACCCTTTTGAACACTGGTAGATGGGAAAGGCGTATACAAGTAAAATATTCCTTATAATAACAGTCCAAGGGAAAATAACCTGAGCTACACAGCAAAGACAGGAAAATAAATGACGTTTGCACAATGTGGACTCTTTTGCAAAGTTTTGATTCTACTAATTAATTTGTAACCAGTTTCAAGCACAGCTCTCTTTATGCATTCACAGCTGTTTAAGTAAGGAAACCACTGTGTCTTATTTTATGATTTTAAACATGTCAAATGTGAATATCCTCCCAGAAACTATTATGAATTTGAGAAAAGAAGTTGCTTGTTCTTGTCATTGCAGCAGCAATTTTCGGTACTGGAAGGGTTAGTAAAAAAAAATAATAATAATAAAAAATAATAATAATAATAATAACCGATAAATCAATTTCAATGCTGATCATAAAAGTCCAGGACATGATTAAAAAAAGCTGGGCCCTTTGCTGCATGTCATCCTCTGTCCCCTCTACTGCCTCTCTGCTCCTGCTATCACTGTCTAATATATAGAGGCAGAGATACTATAGTACAAAGAACATACAATACGAATCAGACAAGCTTGCTAAAGCAGTTTTTTAATCCAAGTTTACTATTATAGATGTCCATTGTTCCAACATATATTCACTGTTTTTTCCTCCCCCCTGCTTAAGACAGGGGGCAGCTGAGAGGAGCTGATCTGTCTTCATTTAGATTAGAAACAACTAGACACAGAATTAGGCAAATTTACATGTCCTCCATGAGTGCTTCAGTCCAGTAACCTCCCAGCAATGTCAACAAAAAAACATTTTATCAATTTCTTTTAGTATCTTAGATCTTTCATCTCATATGAAAAAGTGCAGGAGACCTGGGATAAACTGTGATTAATTGGGTTGGGCATATTGATGTGACTTGAAATATTGCTGAATTCTGCTGTCAAACTTTATTTGTATTTACATTAATTCCATGTATTATTCCATTTATTTATTTGTATTTATTACATGGCTCTCCTGAATACTCAACTCAATACTGATTGGTCAATCACCAATATTCTGCTGGGTTTATTTCTTGACAGAACACCACTGTTCCGCTGCTCTGTTGTCAAGCCTGTTAATAGGGATGCCATTAAGGTCAGAGGAGCACAGGAACGAGAAATTATGCAGAATATGTACCTTATGCTTCATTTTTATCCATCCTTAAACAGCCTCGGACTAACTGTGAGGTTAGATACCGTAAATGACTTTTAACTTGTTACATGGAGGGTAGAGGCTCCTGCCACACTTAGGCTGGAAAATAAACCTGCATGATCAGAGCCTCTGACCCAGTGTCAAAGCTGCTCTCGGTGGCGACCAACATACATGCAAACAGACGCACCCTGTAACCCGTAACTCCTTGTTTTTGACAGATATGATTATAAAAATAGGAGAGACTCCTTCCACATCATGGCTGAAAACCAAACCTGCATTTTCAGATACTCTGACCCCGGTGTCACAGCTCTTTGCTGGTATCGGTGGCACTGCGAGTCGGTGACACAATACCCTGTAATACCTTGTTTATGTTGTGTTTTTAAGTTGTATTTTGATCATTGTTCAGAACATTATTTCAAATTATTTCACTCGTAAGCCATGTAATAAGCGGGATATTGTATAGTTGGTCTGTTATTATCGAGGAATAAACCTCCTCAGGATGTACGAAGCTCCTCCGATTCGCGTAGGGATTCAATACATACTTTCAGGGTTTATTTCTCCATGACAACTGCCAAAATATACATTATCCCTTACTTATATTTCATGTATTCCTTCATGTCCATATAGGTTGGAGTACTGAAGACCCCTCTACAATGCCAACGCCCCAGGACCAAGAAGAAGTTCTCATCTTGAACTTGATGCCATGTGACCCCGTTCCAGAGAGAGAGGACCCGCCACCACCTCAGCCAACTGCATCTGTCCACGCATCACCACAGACAACTCCATCCATCCCACCACCACCACCACCACCACCACAGACAACTCCATCCATCCCACCACCACCACCAGATAAAAGAAAGAAGAAAATGAAAGGTATGTCAAGTTTAATGACTTGATTATAATAATAATAATAACGAATAATGATGGCTTATGGTCTTATACCCTTCTGACATTTTTATCCCACATAATTATCACAAAGTCCATATGATTTTAGTTAACTTTTAAAACAGTGTTGATTTAGTCTGACTCTGATGCACTGAGATGAGTTGAATAGATGATATCCATGTTTGTTCATGTACCCCTCTCTTATTCAAATTGTACGTTTGTTACAACGAAGAGACAACAGAATAACCTGTCTGTACATTGTCTGTTAATCTATATGTGACAGTACGGGGTTCCTGTAACTTTGCCTCCAATTGATCATGTGCCTTGTTTACTTGGACAAGGGGATATCCCTTTGGCCAAATAGTTAGCGCACATGACCATAATCCAAGAGTCTGGGGTTTGAAGTATGCCCAGGTCCTCTGCACCTTGCCACAATCATCATTATGTATGATATTTCGATTTGCTCTCTGCTCATCATAGATTTGTGGAATGTAAAACTGCAAAGCCCAACTACCATTATAAGAAAAATAGGATATGAATATATTCTCACGGAAGCAAGCAATATAAGGTGTAATCAGTACATTCCAGAAGCAATGACAGAGAGTGCAATAATTTAAAAAGAAAACTGTTACACACCATCACACTCGGGATTGTCTAGTCTCTAGAGGAAAAGCCAAATGATGTCACACAGTGAGAAAGATGCATGCAAGTCCATGTCTTGTTAAAATAACACAAATACATATTTCTGCACATTTGTGGAAATTATATATTCCTTTCAATTACAGACTGCCCCCACAACCAGCTGGAAAACTTCCCAGTCCAAGGAATCCTGAAGACAAGGAAAAGAAAGGTTAACCTTTAAGACCCCCAAATACACTAGATGACATTATAGAACTGGTGGAAGAAATTTCTGAACTAATGTATCTATTTATTTAGAATTTAACCTTATTGCAATTGTGTACATCATACTAATGGGATTTTAGCCTGCATTGTCAGTAAATTATGTTACCATTATGTTACCACTATTCAAATTATACTAACTATATAAGCACAATAACGATCCTATTTACTGTGAATAAAAAAAAAAAAGAATGGACATTTACAGTAGGTGTACTTTGTTTTTGTTTGCTTGAAACAGGGGAGGACAGAGCACCTTTATGATTGGCAGCCCTGCACCTTATGGTAAGTTAATTAGCTTTAGGCTATCAATAGTACATCTACATCGATTTATATTGCAATTTTTAATTATTTAAAAAATGTTGGGATATTGTTTTCTTGGGAGCAGTAACTTGTTAAGGAAGAGAGTAACTATAAAAATTTAATTTCTTTTTTCATTTGTCAGGATTTATGGGTCAGTTTCAGGAAGGAACTTCAGAAAACCCTCAGATAAAACTGTAGAGTTACTGGTTTCATCTGGTTAAATCTGTCAGTAAAAAAACAACATCAATAGAGCTCTGATTTAATTATTCACAGACAAAGCATATTTTAATCTACTTGGCATTGAGATATAACTTTATTTCAGATATGTTAAGCCGATTTAAAAACACTGAACAACTATTTGAATAGGTTCATAATATGTTTTTAAAATTTTTTTTTTTAAAAACATAATTTGGCTGTTGCTTCTCAATCCTGATAATTGAGATAATAATCTCCAATGTTAGGCTATTGGACTTATGTTCCAGTATGGCCATTCACATCATGGATAATGAAGACCATCCTTTCTTTATACATGTTTAAGCTTCATGTTGATTTCTGAAATGTATATAGTTAAGCTGAAACATTTTGTGCAGTAACTATTACAGTACAGCTGCTTTAACATACATTAACCTTTATATTTGACATGGACACTTTTGTCCATTGTCAGAAATGTGCCAGTTTTTTATTGTCAGACACAAAGGTTAAAGTCTGATCCATGTACACAGACATAAATAGACAAAAATAACAGAAGTTGGATTGATTGATTGATTTGATTTGATTTATATTATTGATTTATAATTTGTCTTCATGGAAAGTACAATTTTGTAGAGGGACAAGATCACAGGACAGACAACAGCCGTGACATAGCAACAGATAATGACATACTGTTACACAACAGTAATAACAACACATAATGATACAAGTGCAATAATTGACTCTGAGATGTAGGTCAATTCAAGCTGGGTAATATTTGAATGTGAAGACCCCCCCCAAATTTGATATGCACAAAGTCAGTAACTACAGCTACCATAAACTGAAATAAACGGTTTAAATCAAATTTGGCGAAGGAATAATTTATTTACACAACCTTATTTCCCATAATCGATCAAACTGAGTCATGTATGTTTTCCATGTTTGAGTAGTTGATTTCACAAAGAAGGGATTGTTATCATTGCACTGTGTTTCTCTGTCTTGTTTTGTCTGTGTATTTGTCAGCAGGAATGTGCAACCGAACTTCTATGTTGCAGGACTATACTGTCCTAAAACATATGATATATGCACATACTGTATAATGCTTAGCACAACAGCCTCAGTGCATTACTAAGAATTCATGTTTTTCCTTCCTCTATGTTTTTGTTTTCTCAGTGGGAAGACCTGGCCTCCCTCCTGGCAGCCTGCCTGATTCCCACCAGATATAGCCGGCCGGCAAACAAGCAGCAATGTGTTCTCGATTATTTATTTTTTTTTCAAAGATTTTTTGCAAGGCAGTTTTTCTTTGCAAGGCAGCCTGGCTGATTAAACCAGATATAGCCAGCCGACAAAGAAGCAGCAATGTGTTTGTGATTGTTTTTATTTTTTGCAAGATTTGTAATAAAGATTTTGAGTTTGGCTGTCTTTCGAGTGTTTCATTCTTTGCATAGAAGCTTCTCAGTCAATTGAACAATGAATTAATAAAACAGAGGCTTTTCTAGTCACACAAACATGCCTCCCATTTAAGTGTATATTGTTACACAAATGTACAAGTACAATAACCAAGTACACACTAAAAAGTTTCCATTACAATTGCAGCACACATTGATTTGTGCTTAGTTCATGTATACAATGCTTATTATGTAAATCATTCAAGGTTATTACGTACATTTACTCAGGTACAACATGCAGGCTGAGTACTTTACCTGGCCCACCTACCACTAATTTGATACAACTCCAATAAAAATAAATTATTGTATCCACTTTACTACATTACACATCTTATGACGATTTCTGAAAACCTTATACTGTTATACAATTGTTTTTAAACTGCTCCTTAAATTATAACTCCAATGTTTGCACATTTGTGTGCACATAACAGGTGTAGTTTTCATTTTCTACATAAAGAATAATTCTATTTTAATACTTTAAATATTTTGCATCTTTTTGATAAGAATTTTAAAAAGTTGGTTCAATGAATCACAACAAAGACGACACACAAGTCAAGTGATGATAAGCAGACTATTATAGACTATATCAGACTAGACAAGCTCCTCAAGAAATGTAGCTCTATGCTGGGAGAGGGAGTGGAGCTGGTGGAGGCTGTGGTTAAGTGAAGGATGGGGTGAGGGCTGACAATCATCATGAGTGACCCCGAACAAACTCTACTCTCTCATCGGTCAAAGGAGCAGCCGCAGTAACAGGCTCATCTCCCTGACCTGCAAAACAGAAAGATTAGGAAAGTCCTTCGTTCCTGCTGCCATCAAGATGCACAATGCCACTTTATTATGCTGAGTTATATGTTTGCATACTGTAATTAATATACAGTTACTGTTTGTGAAATATAAATACATGTTATTAATTTTAATAGAAGTTTGAGTTAGCCTATAAATCCTGACTTCTGACAGGGGGTTTGCTAACACAGTATACTGTATGTCATATTGGATACTCATTGGACACTCAAGCTTTATGTTTTTTTGAAAGTTCTTACAGGGCGATATTTAACCAAAGAAGAATGAATATCTATGAGATCAGTGTTGGGTTAATGGTTGTGTAATTCATTGGGGTAGGCTATATTACTTTGCCCAACAGACTACTTGCATTGAGAATCTTCTAAAGTGACCCAGGTACAAGGTTAAAAGTGCACACCTGAGGAGCATGAACTGCCCACTGGTTTCACAATGAGAGAAGTTACTCCATCAGTGAAGACCTTTCAAGCTACAGTATGTCTTCATTATT
This sequence comes from Merluccius polylepis, assembly GCA_027122575.1. NCBI lineage: Eukaryota > Metazoa > Chordata > Actinopteri > Gadiformes > Merlucciidae > Merluccius > Merluccius polylepis. Next base: position 8,391 of record JAOPJH010077054.1, read on the forward strand.
GTTTTATGATTATTTTTTATTTTCTCCAACTTCCTCAAAGATAAGACTTTGAAGTTATACATATGCAGAGCCTTCTTAGTGAAAGGCTGGACATAATCAGGCATACATCTTTGAAGGTTTTTTTGTTGTTGCTTTGTACATTTCTTTTTTCTGAATGATCTCTAAAAAAAAAAAAAAAAAGCCAATCATGCTGTGCTTGGAAAATGTTAAAGGATTGCCATGTGTTGTGGCCATCCACAAGTGTATTCTATATACCCATAACACTAAAAAAATGCTGTATTAATTGGTTGTAGTTATGTATCATATACATGTCATGTCCTTATACCCTATATAATGCTTTACCCCCCTCCCTTTGGCTATCAGAACAATTAAAAAAGCTATTGGTGAATAGGGAGAGTGAAATTTCCTTTCACGGTCCAGAATGAAAACAAAACATTGGAACACAACAACTTTTTACAATTTTAATTGCATGTATTTATTTTTTTAATTCAATCCATGAGTCATTCTTTCAAAAAGTCATACAGTCAACATTTCAATATCAAGACTTCAATACAGGGACCACCCAGAAGCTGTAAACTGTCACATGTCTCTTTCCAGGAAAAGACACTTCCAATTATAGTGTATTATTTGCCCTTTAAACTCTCATCTCATCAAATCATGACCCTGGCTCAGGTCTTGCTGAAGTGAACATGGAGTGGCTTCTACAACACATATTGCATTTGAACATATGAGTTATTGCCAAGATAGTCAGGCATGGGTTAAAACCTCTTTCCTGGCCACTGGCATGTGCAGTCTTTACATCACTGACATGTAACATTTAGAGTTGAGCCTTGCTGAACTAATTAAAAAGGCATAACAATTTAAAATTTATCACACATTTTCTTACGTAGTCTTATCACAACACTTCAACAACATATTGCTACTATCTGAAGATCACAGGTGTAATGTAGGTTAATTGTAGATGGGGCAAGGCTTGTCCCTGCTCTTTCACTGCATTTATCTGTCTTTTAAGATTCAATTTCAACATTCTGGCGGTAATTTGTCACTTTAGCCCATAAGACATGTCTCATGTGAGATTGCATTAATATAGACAAATTAAATCTTGTCTTTGAGATCATTACATTAATTTATTGATAGTGAATCATCGGTGTTAGAGCTGCATGTGTTGAAAAAAAATAGGGGTTGAGAGATGGCGGGGAAAGGAGAAAAAAAAAAAAATCAGGACGGTCTCAAGGAAAATTTTCGTTTGCCGTAATTATTTTTTAGTGGCCGACCTGGTAACAAGCAAGGTACCAGTGTTGGTATGTTGTTGCCAGAGTTACATGGTGACAGTTTGAATGTGCTCACAGTTCTGTCAGAACAATGGCCGCATACAGTCTCAAACTTGTGATAGCAGTTGGTTGCTAGTCTTCATCCTCTGATTCAGGGCTGGTGAAGCCATCCCACTCCTCAGTGTCCACCTGCAAATCGAGGAGATCTCTTTCCATGGCAGCTACCCCACTGTACAAATTTACAGCCTCTTTGTGTTCTAGTTTGACTGTGTGCAACCTCTGACTGAGGACACTATGGAGACCCTGTGCTGCATCCATAGTTAGTTCACCAAAATCTGTATGAAAATGAGGGGAAAACAAAAATGAACAGTAGCAAGGTGCAAGAAAAGTAAAGGCAATTTATACCCTACAACTACTAAACACTACAAGGCATCATTGCATCGTAAACAAGATTATGTTAGAAATAAATGTGATACTTGGTTAATGTTTGATATGGTGCTCAACAAGTAGTCAATTGATGGAAATGTATTGTTGTTGACCATATAATGAAATTCTCCACAATGTTGGAAAAAAAAAAGACTCCGTTTCACTTCAGCGCTGTTGTGTTTCACAAAGAAAAGCCATGTATCACTCAGTGTAGAAAAAACCAATACATACTTCCAGTTTTAATGCTCTCCGAAGTCTGTGCCCTGAGTGTTTCAACCGCTTGGATTTCCTTTAGTAGGTATCTGATGTGCTGAGACATCTCTTTAACCAGGATGAACTGCTCCTCCTCCAAGCGCTGCAGCAGCATTGACTGGTCAAAGACAGATCTTTTCAACCGGAAGGTGTTGCCTAAGGTTGAGGAAAGGAAAGGACTAGTAAGCCAATAATCATATACACACACAATATACTCTATATTTTATAAGAGTGTATTCATGACCCAGTGCCATTGTATTTGGATGGAGATGTGAAATTTGGAACAGATTAACTGTGCTGCTGTCACCCAACCCTTTTCTGTCCTATATGTTTTACTCCGAGTTGTGTTTTGAAAAAGATATTGAGTAAAACTGATATTGTTTAGAGCAACTGTCTGTTATTTTGGAAAGTGGGATCAGTGAAATCTGGAATTCCCACGGAATAAATTTTTAATATTCAGCAAAAAAAAAAAAATTCTCTCAAGATTTGTTAAGGCAATACAAAGGAGGATCAAGGCATGGGAAGTAGAAATCATACCTTCATCTTGTCCCTCCCATGGTAGGATGTAGCCATCAGTCAGACTACAAGCCAACTCAACGTCAATCCCGTTTTCCTCCACCAAGGCGTTGTACTGCACAACCCGTTGTCGAAGCTTCCCCTTTAGCTCTGTCATTTTCCTCCTTTTTCTGAGTCTTACTTGACTGCTATCTGCAAAGTCAAATTAAATGAAAGTGAGCCAGATTTGTTTCTAGAGATTTTCTACTGAAGTCTACATAAAGCTCACACAGACACTCCACAGCAACTACAAAAAGAACCAAAATCACAACTACTGGGAGTTTTGTATTATCAGTGATATACTGATATTCTTATAATCATGCTTTGAAATAACTCATTTTGCTGACTTACCATGCAAGCGATAAAGATCCTGCTTCTTCCTTAAAAGGGTTACAATGAGATTGTCTATTTCAGCCCTCAGGTCTTCAGTGGATCCTGGCGTGTGGACCCTCTCTAAATAGGGGGAAAGACATTAAGTGATCAGTAACAGCTTTAGCCAACGTATGTTGTGTACATTGAAGTCAGTCATTAACATCAAAAGATTAAGTATTTTATGTTTTACCCGTGACTGCCCATTGTCTCACATCACACACCCACTGCTGTACAGTCTCCTGGTCAATGTGGTTTGCAGTTATGATGTTGCTCAGGGCAGCAGCTTCCACCTTTGCCCTGTCTGTTGTCTTTTTAATAGAGAGAGGGGGGAAAAAAAAGAAAAAAAAATCAGACAAAAGCTCCACAATACATGTACCGTTAGTTTTTGGTAAAGAAAGAATATAAAATGTAAATGTGAGGTAAACCTCAAAATACAGGCAAATAAACACATTGTCAGATGAGAGAGCTGTTATTACCCTTACTTTGACATATCTCTGTGCTAATGCTTGATGAAGGCCGACTCTCTTTCTTCTATTCCAACCCATGGCCTGTTGAGTCAACATGTTGACTCTTCCTAATTAAAACAGAAGCATACACAAGGCAAAGTGTAGTGAATAAGAAACCCGACATAAAATTAGACGCGTTTGTTTACAGTATGCTGAACAAATGAAATGTGTTGTACTGTGTCCAACATAGGTCAGCTATAAATGTTAATGTTCATTTCTGTCATGTTGTTCTTTGCACTCCGTTTCCTCAATAAAATTGAATTTGCTGAACTAATTTTTACAGTGGCGTAAAATGATAATTTCTGTGGAGATGGAACAAAGAAAGTGTTTTTAAATTCTCAAATATATAAACTACAACTGCCTTAATCACCAACTGTGTTGAGTGCAATACAGTACTAACCTGCTTTTGTCATGTATTTAGTGACCAGAGCTGCCCGAGAGAGAAAGCTGTTCACCTATAAAGCAAATATGGCAAGAAATGTTTAGTCTCCTTTACATAACTTGTCAGCTATAAATTAATTAGAAACAAATATAATCTTCTCAAATTTCCTGATAATTTGTAAATAAGATTACAACAGTCACATTGAAAATCACTTGGAAAAACATTTAAAATTAACATCAGGGCCTGTACCAATCCGAGATTTGGTCTGTAAACTGTTGAATATGGGGTGCCCCACAAGGCCATCTCAATTTAGTAACAAAGAATAAGAGTGATATTTTAGACATACATTTTAACTTTATTAAAATCAAATTTCCTAATTGCAGATTTTTTTTTTTTTTTTTTTTATTACAGTCCAATGCAATGTTCACCATTAGCTATTTTATATACAATAGATGGAGTGGATGGTTTGAGTGAAAAACCTTTTATTTATTACAATAAACAGGTACTTTGCTTTTCTGTAAATATGTGCAGGCCTATCTTTCATCAGAATTCCAAGCCAAACAATTTGATCTTAATATACCTGCTCCACTTCTTCTCCTACAGTATTTCCAGCTCCATCCTGGCTTCTGCCACCCCATCTCACCTGCAGGACATATGCATCATCACTCTAATATTTGAAAAATAATGTTAGAAATGGTCTAATATTATAAAATACTCTTTAATAACATAAGCTTAGGTGGAAAATTCCCCCACACAAACTGCTGAAAAGCAATTGATTCAGGTTAACATTGAGCACATTTAATTTGATCGGCCTGTCGACCATTTCACTGTAGTCACTGCAATACCAGAATATAATCACAATCATTTACCTCGCATTTCGCAGTATGGGCCTTAGCGTGCATAACACTAAGGAATGGCCGCATTTCTGTTAGCGACTGAAGCTCTGGTACCCCCTGCACAACTTTTTTCAAGTATGGCCAGTATCTAAAAAAATAAATTGTTGCATTTTGTGAATATTATAAGACTTTTTCAAAGTGACCTGACAACAATATTAATCTATTATCAAACAGTGGAAAGATGAGGCATTGGCAAAGAATTTGAAATAAAACAGAGATTACCTGCATGTCACATCCATACAAAAGAAAGTCACATTGGCCTTCTTTGCTACATCTCTTTGTAAGAACATGGGGTAGGCAAATATTTCACCACGGAAGTGGTTAAGTCCCCGCAAGAGAAAGCCGTGCCTGCATTAAACAGAATAAAAACCTGGTGGTTAATCAGCAGATCCCGAAAAGCCTTGCTCAAGCACCTATCTCTATCATCCGAGTGCAAAGAACAAAATACAAATACAAATTAGGATGGCTAATACCACAAAATCAAAAGTGTGAATAGCTTACTATTCAAAGAAATTAATCTTGCAAGCTGGCACACAGCTCATACCTGCAGACGGCAACTTGAAGACCCTCCTCATCTATTTTGGACCCTGATTTTTTGGCCATCTCTCTGCTAGCAGTGAACTTGGCCGTGCCGCAAAAAGAACTCTCATTTGTCTGTGAAATACCAACACCAAGATTTACACACACATTTAACGAGAAGTGTAATTTTATAAAACCAATCAAATAAAAATTCTTACACTCCTGATGTTGCCTCTGACATGATCAACAAAATCACTGACTTCCTCGTCCTTGGCCAGGAACAAACCATCATAAAGTGGTGGCTCCTCAGTCCTGTCCATGTTCAGTTAACATAAAGGTTAACGATGGAAATTAAAAAATATTTCATGTACTATTATTTTGTCTATCATGACTGCTAGAAACAACTGTGACGTGTAATTATTTTCATAAACTTATGTTATTTCACATGAAATATCTATATCTACCCTTTGGACTTAGAGAAGCGATAGAGCTTGCGGTTGCCATCACAGCTCACTGCCAACATGTCTGGCGAACATGCTGGACAGTCAAAATGATGGACCCCACACATGTCCTCCTCTTTGAATTTGCAAAACGCAAATTCAAAGAAGGTCCGCTGAAATGTATCTGCACAGATACTGCCTGTCTGTAAATTTAAAAAGTATCATTAGCATTGTTAAAGATACACTGACAAACAACTATTAGGTATGCAGTGATATGACTTTTCTGTAGCATTTCATCTTGGTTCAAAAAGACTTACCCTTCCAGCTTGAACAGCTCTGTGCTCCAGCATTTTCAGAAATGCCATTCGGGACATAGCTGGTGCGGTCACCTTCATGTGATTGAACGTTGTTAGTACGTCAAATTTAAATAGTGTCTGGCAGCTGCTGGTAGCTGGCCAGTAACGGTGTCTGAGGAGGTCTCCAATCTCTGGGTTCCATTGTGTGGAGCAGGATGGACAGGACTTCTGGGGCAGGCAGACTTCATATTTTCCTGAGAGGACATAGTAAAAATATTTTCAGTAACCAAATTCATATATAATCACGTTGTATTTTACACAGCCATGTACATATGTTAAATGTACTGTACAGTATGGTTAACAAGGCATTTGGGAGTTTGACTTAAATTACCAGAAGGTGATTAAGATTTACAATGCACAGTCAAAAAAGTAGAGCTTCCTGAACATACCATTGATGGTGACCACAGAGACATGCTTCCCTGGAGTGACTCTGAGGTCTTGGGAGCACTTACAGATGGCTGGAGTTGAAAGTGGCAGCAGGCACACTGCAATCAAGGTGGAAAAGCTATAGTATGAAGGGTTTATTTACAGTTTTCCCTTACCCCCTTAATGCGTTTTTCAAAACAATGAACCAATTTAAAATATGGCATAACAACCCTACACCTACACAACTGGCTACGGTTCCGATTCAACTACTCCAAATATGCATCGATACACAATAGTTCCTGGAGTTCAGTGTAACTGGACATGGTAAATGTATTGTTCATGTTTACATACATTGCTCACAAAACTGAGGCTGGTCATTTTCATCCAAAACCACAGCTGTGGTTGGGGGAATTGGCTCAAAAAAACCATGGAAGAGAGCTTCTCTGTCGTGGAAGATGTTCCTCTTGTGGGCCTCCATATCACATGTCGCACAGAAGAACTCCATTTCCAGTGCTACACAGTCCAGACATCTGACAACAGCTTCAACTACAGTGCATCTGTTGCACTTTTGGTTAAACACCCTCTCGGCTGATAGTTTGGCATCAAGAAGTGCTGCCCTTGACATTTTCATCCTTGCATGAGTACTAAGCTGCCTTTGTGTCCACGTAGACACAACATTTGTGGTTGGGATTTCTGCTGCAAGAGTGTCCTTCAATTCTTGAAGACGTGTTTCTAAAAAACAAAAGAAACAGCTGTTCCACCACGCTTAAAATCATGCCATGTATATACACAGTACATTATAGATATTAAGTATACTGAAATGTACAGTTGGAAAATATAAAAGGTCTGAGCAAAAGGTGGAAGCTCTCCGTCTGTTGTAAATGAACAGTTATTCAGCTTACTTGTTGCTACAGTATGGGCGATGTTTCTGTGATGATGAGGGCAACAAAGTTTTGCATGCTTACTCACAAAGTCTCAGGGCTGAAGGGTTGAGACCAGGACCCAAATGTGGATTCAGTAGCAAATAGTTGAACAAATATAGATTAATTTACCGTGGCATAAAAAGATTTCTTGATAGCGGGAGACAAACAGAAACATGTGCACAACTTGGAAATGAACTATGCCAGACAAGAGACAGTGGAAAGGTATACATGTATACAGGATGGAACGAGACACAGATGGTGCAATTCGACACAGATGAGGCACATAAGCAAATCAAACAGGAGGGAGAATGCAGGAAGACAAGACAACACTTCAAAATAAAACGGGAACTAGCTACAAACCAAATAAGGAAGTACACAAGAAGAGAGCCTAACTGTAAATTAAAACAGGAACCCAAAACTCAGACCATTACAAAAAGTGTTTTGGCCTAAACATGATAGATGCCACGCATTGTTATGTGCGCCATTCATCACAATAGCAGAAGCCCCACAGCTTTTTGCTCAAACCTCATATGCTGACCATAGCAACATAAGAGTAGTAGGCTAACATATGAGAGAAACCATTCCACCAAATATACATAACCTAACTAAATACATTACAACTATACATTACAAATAAATATAACACATCATAATGGGTCAGTAGATGACTAAATAAATGGAGGAAATGGGAAAAACTGAACTGAGTCAACTGCTGAATTATTTCACTCACCAAGGGTTGTCAACTCTTGCTCCATCTGAGGGCTGTCCTCGTGTACACGGTGCACAGGGTGGACAGGGTGGACAGGGTGAACAGGGTGGACAGGGGGCTTTCCTGTGGCTTGTGCAGCTGGAGAAACATTAACATTTGCTTAAAAATACACTTCAACTAAATATTAACATGAAAATGTTCAATAATGAATGAAAGCAAGGAAACTCATAAAAAATGTCAACAATATTACTTACAATTTATATTTGGCACACAATATTTATTCAGGGCAGGGTACATAAAAAAAGTTGATTCAAAGTAATATTTAAACTAGTGGCTCTATTTCCTACCTCAGAGTCAGAGGAAGCCCACACGACAGCCAGAGAGAGACAAAGAGGCAGCCACGAGGTCACAGGTGACTTAAATGCCCTCAGTCTAATCAGGAAGCAGTCGAGCTTCCTGATTGAGAGAGGCTTGAACACCGGGATGCGTTCAAGACCTAACACCCTGATGGTTGCAACATTGGTTGCCCCATCACAGCAAGGATTATTAGTCACCCGTAGAATTTTCTATTCTATAGTGTGACAATATCTAGCCTGCCCCTACCAGACTCTCGTACTACATTTCATTTGTACTGTATCTATTTACAATATCTAACACAAAATTAAACAGTCTTTTGACTGGTATCAGTTATACTGGTACCTTGCAAAAAAGCAACTTATTTAACTACAACTTTTCATAAAATATGGCATAGTAATCATGGTATCAAAGAACAAACCAGAATGTCTTGGGCGACGTCGCTCACGTTTCTCTCCCATTCTCTCGGCTGCTGGACTGGAGAGGGATCTCTTCCTGCTTTTCCTCTTTTTTACAGGAACAGCAGGGTTTTCTTTGGCCATGGCTTCCTACATGGTCGCAGAGTTTGAAATCAAAGTTAACAATAATAATAACTAAGTTGTAAGATATAACATAAGACGATAATGAACAAACATTAGTTGAAAGCTTCACTGAAGTTTCTAGCAGAACCTTTGCATTACAACCTTTGAAAAGCAATAGCAGAAATGTAGATTTAGGTCGTTGTTAATCATGAAAAACCTCACCTTAGCCTCTTGGAGTAATGCATGACTAATTAATGCTCCCATGGTGAGCCGAGCTTTGCTGGGATCACCGAAAGAAGACATGGCTCCCAAACAACACAAATGGGACACAAATACAAACACAAATACAACCACAAACACAAACACAAACACAATAATACAGACAAAAAATACAAACAATACAGAAAGGCTCTTAAAAGTGCCGTTGGTTACCTGTGTGTGTGTGTGTGTGTGTGTGTGTGTGTG
>JAOPJH010077162.1:0-17687 GCA_027122575.1 Merluccius polylepis
TGTTCATGCTCCATTTCACACAGGCATCTCAACACACACACAAACAATATCAGTGCGCACGGACACACACACATATACACACACACACACACACATACACACACACACACCGGCACCAGACTCCACAGCGACACACTCCATCAGTGTGTCACCATACGTGTGAGTCACCTGGACAACCAGCCTGGCCTGGTGTGTGTGTGTGTGTGTGTGTGTCTGGCTCCAGTGACATCATCACAAGGAGACGGCGCCTGATGGACGGCACACTCCACTCCCCTCCTTGTCAGACACCAGGCCTCCCAGGTGACTAGAGACCCCTTTAGAACAAGAGGAGATGTGAGTCAGGGTAGAGAGGGAATAGAAGAGAAGTAGAAAAGAGAGAAAGAAGGGAAAGAAGAGACAAGGAAAAGGAGGAAGATAAGATAAGAGGAAAGTAGACAGAAGAGGTACAGATGACAATAGGAAGAGAAAATAGGAGCATATATATATATATATATATACCTCCAGACACGACTCTTACACAACACAACCCGCCCTCCCCACACACACACCTCCTCCACCGAGAAGGAGTGATAAGAGACATTAAGCTCCTATTAGATCAATAAAGAGCAGCGCCGCGTGCCTTTAAGTCCTACTTTACTCCCCGCTTTACGACTAGCCCATAACTGTGATGAATGGCGCCGTTACAGCCCCCAGCAGCATCAGGGTGGACCAGGGAACTATGTCATCTTCACACGGAAACACAGACGCTCAACACAATGCAACCCATTGTTTTACACGGATAGATAGATAGTGTTTTGGCGGCATTGTGCCACCAAAAGTTTCACGGCTGCGTGATCGAGCCAGACTGGAGCATTGACGCAATCGCTAGCGAGCCACAGGACCATTCTGAATGGCCTTCAGCACAAACATAACAACAAGCATGCGCGCACACGTTTTTTTCTTTCAATATAATAACTAGACTGTTGAAATAATAGTTGGTGTGCCTATTATCATTAACATCATAGCCCCCCCCCCCCCTCGCCGACACACTAGCACTTACCCACACACTCATGACACACAACAGCACCGTGCCCGTGGCCCCACGTAGCCCAGCTGGGCATGGTGCCAGCGTCTATACACTCATCGCAGCGGCGGCGGCGGCGGCGGCAGCAGGAGCAGCATCAGTCACAGGACCGGCTTGGTTATCTCAACACTGATTATCACGCACGTTATCACACACAAACCTCTGTTTGTCTCATTGTGTCTCGCTGCTGGTCAGCTGATGTGTCACTGGTTCCTTTTGAGGTGGATGAATAGAGAATGATGGGGGGGGGGGGGGGGTCCTTGGTGTGACACACACTGCAGTGTGGCCTTCATACGCATAAACCGGCGTGGCCCATGAACCTAATGTATAGTCTCCGTCACCTCTGAAATTTTAAAGCTGTGCACGAAGAGTGCACGAACTGCGCGTCCACACCAATGTTAGGGGCCTGACGGCCACTATAACTGCCATGGCCGTGCGTGGACTGGCCACGCATTCACAAGCGGTGTGGGGTGGGCCCCGGAGCGGGGCTTGCAGAGGTGCTAATGTGTTTCACACCTAGGCAGGGGCCGGAGGGGAGTGTGTTTTGGGTCACAGCTTCCTTTTACAAACAGTAGTGACCATCTCCTCCATTACGCCATTGATTAGCTAAACAGGGCAATTGTGTTGTCAACTTAGGTGGGGCCCTTCACACCTACTAAATAGAAACTCATTTACAGCTTTTAACATTGCGGACATTAAAATTGTGAGGACCCTACCCCTTCCAAGAATTGAGAGGTGAGCCGATGCCTAGGTGAATTAATATGAAAACTCGACCAATAAATAAAACTCGACCAGACAAATGTCATATCCGCCATGTTTTCCATCTATTCTAGCGTTTTCACCAGCCTACTCTCTTTCTTCTCTCATGACCACTTTAGCCAGTTTGGATCAGTATCAGAAATATACGTTTTGTCAAAATGAAGAAAAAAAGATTGATGTTCGAAATTGTACTATATAGAATTTAAATACTTTATTGACCAATCCCCAAAGCCTTTGTTTTTGTATTTATTGTATGTGTCTGTAGAGTGTTGTTGGATATTGGGCTGCTTTGGATCACATCATGCTAGAAACTGTGTAACAATGCAAAATCACACACGTAAAGTTAATTTTTTACCACATAACAACATACACCACTGAAGGTAAACATAAAAAAAACGGCCACACACTTCTTCAGTCTTTCATCCATTGATCAAACAGGTTAGATCTTTCGTCTATTGATCAATGGGCTCAACGTAAATAGCCCAAGAGCCGTTTCTGTGAAAGAGAACCTCAACAGAAGCTGATGCAAATTCATGCAAATAGACTCAACCTAAAGCATGGCTGTAAGGCCATATGACTCAAAGCCCAAATAGATGGGCCTTGAAAGCTCAAACGCCAACAGACAGGCAATCACCAAACAACCCCTCTTTGGCGTTTGCTGACCTCAATCAGTGTAGCGCTGGGTTTGCAGACCACGACTCGACTCGTTTTTCGGACAAAAGCGCATGACTCCTCATTGTGAGTGTGATAGAGGGGGGACAGGGAAAGCTGAGTGTTGACGCGGAGGATGGAGGGAGCGAACGCCAGGGTGTTGTGACTCTGGATCACCACACACCACATCTGTTCGTCACATGGGGGCCGTTGGCCCGTCAGGGGGAGTGGGGTCAATCTGAAGTGGACGGAGGGTGCTGAGGACACACAAAGCAAGTAAAGCCTGGTATTGAAGGAGCGAAGCCAAGGCATCAGAAACAGAGTGAGAAATGTACCCCATTTGGGGGAATAAAAGGGGCAACGATAAGATGTGTCCTGTGTGTGTGGGTGTGTGTGCAACTTCTCAATCCACACCCCACCTCAAATGGAAAAAAGACCCACCCCCCCCACCCCACCAACACACAATTGAAACAGTGTACTTACTAATCCACCAAGAGACCTCCGTTAATAAAAGGCCACTAGGTCCTTTTTAACAGTGGCAGTTGTCCTGATCACATATCTATTCTCTGTATTGGGTTGTATTGGACACATTTGCATACTAATATCAGTCTGTGGCCTGCTAAACTCAACACAGGCCTATGCCAAACAGACCTTTCAGAGCTGTGGCGTAAAAGCAGCACATGGTAGGTCGGGGTGTGGGGAGGAGTGTAATCTGCACCAATTCCAGTGGATTGAGAAACTATAGACCGACAGTACAGTGTCGCAGGGGTTAGCAGATCCATTCACAATAGAAGCCAGTCAGCTGATACTGCCATCCATCTGTATAGGACTTCACTAAACTAGTAGTTTTTGCTAGTAGTCTATGAACTAATGAAAAACCACATGCATCAAAGGAGCTGTTCCCAGCTCAGTCTAAATAGATTCAATGCACCACAATTCAAACCATTTTGCTAAATCCTGTGCCAAGTGCCAATGTAACCAAAAACATCTATTGACACATTTATTTTAAACTAAACAGAACACAAAAACTAAATTGACCCGACTTTGCTGTTTAATGCTAAACCATTTTCCCTCCAAAAAAAACGAGATATACTGGGTGTTTAGCTGATGAGGACGCTCTAATTCTGATATCACTGAAGGCAAGATTGAAGATATTCTTTTCCCTTTTTTTACCTTTAACGATGCTTGCTTGTTATCTACTCCTGCCTCTCTGGGATGTGCCTGGCTCCCAGCCTTTGAAAGTAGTTGCATTGTTTCAGGCAAGGTTTGTGCTGTGGTTATGGGTAATTGCCATAGCTGTTTTACATTTCAATCGGCTGTATAATCTCCAGGCCCCCATCTTCCTTAACACAACAACACTGATACCCCCCAATTTGGCTATTGAGATGGGATAATAAAGCTAAAATCCTTCACATTGGCATTTGGACACAAACAACTCCGGTACTGTTGACGTTTTACACAACCTTTTTTTGGTACTGAACTCTGACGCCGATATTGTAGAGAGAAAAAAAGGCAAGATTATGATACTTTATAAAGAGTATCCCTTTGATCCTAGAACCATTTGCCTCGTTGCATTGCTGAAGATGAAGACTAATCAGTATTTCCAAGCAAAACTATTGTCTCAGAGTCTTCAGCCCCTTTTGAGACATTCAGCAGACTGAGGCCTTTCTGTACTTTTTACACCAAGATGTTCATTTGACATAAGGGTTTCTCTGGCAATAACTTTTAATGGCCAACCACTTCTCCTTAGTGGGGAGAGATGGGGCCTACAAGAGAGGTCCGGAGCTGAGACAAGTGCACTTGTGGCTGAAGGACTCTGAGGCAGAGTGGCCGGTCCTCCAGTCACTCCAGCTACAAGTATTTTTTTATGTATTGGTCGGTTGGAGGAGGGCTCTAGGCTTTGACACTCTAAAAGAGGGGAACATTCAACAAAGCCTCTTCTCCTACTCTGGTCTGATTTCCTCGTAATGACTTTGTCCCCTCCACCCCAATTCCACAATAAAAGCCAGAAGATATGACTAGGGCTTCGGTAGATTAGCATGGCCACAATGGACAGTGGGCGCATTCGCTTGGTACCCACACACTTTACAGTCTATCTGGCCCGGCCAGCGGGCCAACCGCTCTTCCTGAAGACCCGCCTTTTACATCTCTATGGGGCAACTCATTAGCTAAGTAGAAGCCCTTCTTTCTAACTGCATCTTGCTTCTTTGTCCAAAGGTCGGTCTTTGTCTCTCCTAAATGATCCCACACAAGCCCCATTTTCTGGTTAATACATATTTACAGCCATGTAAGGTTTTTGTGGGTATCCTGTAGTTTTATGTTGGAGGCTGTCATTCTAGACACCATAAAATCATTACCAGGCTGCTTGGGGTAATTGTTCTGCCATATATTAGTTCTATTTGTGGAGCTCTCTGACTCGGCATCTTCGGAGTGGGCAGATGGCTAAACAACACATGCTGGAGATTCCCAGGGTGGACCTGCTGCAGTACTAAACCTGACTCAGACATTTATGTGCATAATTTTGGTGGCAACTGGTTGATTCTTGTGTAAATTACTACTCCTCAGTAAATTCAGAATGAACCAAATTAACTGATTCCCAGAAAAAGAAAAATGTTTTCAAAGAAAAGAAAAGAGATAATTGAACATCAATATCAAACATACATTATGTCTGGGTGCTTTATAAATGACTTACAATGGGTACATTTAAAATGGGTAAATAAAAAATATGTCCTTATAAAGTTACGATTTTAGAAAAAAAGGCTGTGTGTGTGTGTATGTTTACAGTAGCCTCCTGTGTGCAGCAGGGTCACCCACTGTCTAGGGTGAATTAAAGAGGCCAGCTGTGATACAACCTAAAAGGAACAAGACAGCAGACAAAGGCCAGATCCCTGCGCTCTCCCCCGAAAGACAAAGGAGACAGAGACAAGAGGCTGAAACCACACAATCATCTCGCCATCTACAATGGCCCAGCTCCTGTAATAAGCAGGATAAGGGGGGATCGGCATAGGGATAAGCACGCCCCGGCCATAGATTTCAGCACAAGCCGTTAATTCCACTCTGCTTAGCACACAATTAATTTCACTCTCATGCTGCAGCTCAAAGCCTGCCAATAATGGGAGTCCTGATTCCAAGACCCAGATTAAAAGGTGGGATAGTGTGTAAGACTCCGCAAGGAGGTGCTCTGAACAGATGCCAACAAACGAAAGAACTAAGAAATGAAGAGGCCGATGGTGAGAAGAGAGTAAGTCAACTGGCTTGATAGCTGAGAGCTAATCTCGGATCCAGAAGTTCAACAATGCTATTGATATCATATCATATCATATGCCAAGATAGTCATTTGTGAGTGATGTTTCAGAAGTCAATTTTAACTAAATGTATTTCTACAGTGGCTAGTCTAATACACATGTTTGATTTTAAACCTTTACAGACACTTTGTCTATGGACGTTGGTGTCTTCCAATGTCTACAGGAAAAGTGTAGTTTACCAGTGCTGGTCAAGTTTGTGTTCACTGTTGGCCAAGGAGGGAAACAGACAATGGGAAGGCGATGCTATCATAGTTATCAGACCTCTTGTGGATTAATGGTCAGCCATATCATCGTTTGTTTTGGTTCCACTGGTCAGGTTGTTTCCAGTAGAGACCCATTCAAGGTTACGCACGTCTACAGATCCCCACCCCCAGCAACATGATTGGTCGAAATACATTTGAAGCAAAAGAAAATGAAACGTCCTTTTCACCCAGATTTGAGCTGGTCTGCTCATCTGATTTGTGAGCAAACAGGGCAGCTCTTTAAAAGCAGGGTGATACATCGTTACAGAAGTGTGACGGGGCATATGAAATAGTAGGAAGACTTCCTGACAATGTCAGTCAAAGAATTTGTTTGCAATTAGAGCCCATGCAGAGTTGTCTGAAGCTTTCTTTGTCTTACTTTTTTTTGTTGACATTGCATGAAAAGATCCACTGGTTAAGTCCGGATTTTGAACGTTACGAACGTCTTAACAAAAAAAATGCAACAATAAAGTTAACCAAGCCGAAAAAGGCAACCCTGCTGTCTTTCTCATTGGAGCCGATGTGGCAAAAGTTAATGCTCCTACAGGCTTAAGTCAGTCACAAAAGCAACCAAGCCACAGGGATGTCTAATTGTGTTGCTGGCTGACTAAAGCACCTGCCGGAAAAGTCCGAAGATGAGGAACCAGGGAGCTGGTCTATTTCCCAAAGAGGAGCCCATGGTTCCGGATTAGAACCCTGGGGAGTAGACATCCCCTTGGCTTCCCTCGTCTTGTTCCCCTAATGGCTACCCTGCAGGGCATCACTTCTACTGTCTGCATCTCCCCCAGGCCAGGCTCAGGGCAACACTATCTGTCTACGAAACTCTATGACAATTATCCATTTTAAAACGTTTATACAAGCTCTTTAAGTTGCCACAGGTTAGAAAAGCACTTTATAAATCTAGTCCATTTACCATTTAATACGGCTCTGACATCCTGGAACTAAAATCCATTAAAAACAGAAAAATTATTCCAAACGGACAATTCATTAATCGCTTCATACATCAGTACTATATAAACACATGCAAACTACGTTTAGCATTTTGACATAGCCGAAATCGGTAACCTAGGTTGGGTTTATGACTAATGCTCCAAAACCAATCGATTGACCAGTCGGGCTAACAGATAAAAACGCACCGGCCATACCCCGTTGGTCATCGGAGGCCTGTGACCTTCCAACCATTAATCTCTGTCTTCTAGCTCTTCCTGGCCAACGTTTTGGTGCCCGCCATCCCACCATTCATTTCTGCACTAATGACAAGAACACAGGCCCAGATTGATACCAACTGTCGCTCCCTCGTGCACATGCCATGATGACATAACACCACGCCTACCTGTCCCCCGCTTCTTCTCATTTCTACTCATCTGGAATTCTAGGGGCCACAGCAATAGACATAGGAAGCATTGTACCCTGCACCCAGGCCCATTCACACCACCAGGACCCCATGAATAACCCTCTGCAAAGATGAGTAATGGGACCTACTGGCCCATATGAAATACACTTTGAAGGCAACTCTGGGTTGGTTTTGAAGATAACACAATAGCTAATTTCATACTATGATCAAACCAGGGTTTTGTCGTTCTAGATTTCAGCCCACTCTTTGAACAGGACTCCATTGACTCAGTTATATTTAGCAATAAAGATCCACTGCATTTAGACATACAAATGTAGAGTTGTATAGGACAGATTTAGGCAAATAGTTAATCTCAACCTTAAACAAACACCATAGGATTCTAGCAATAAAAAAACAATAATGCTATTTGGAAAATATTATATGTGGGGGAAAACAGTGGATTGAATGTCTTGTTTTTTATTCTTAAAACTTAGGGCAGACATTCCAGTCCTATATCTAAATGACTGTATACCAAGTTTACCAAAACCCAGAGGTTTAATAGATGACACTCGCATGTATTATCAAACATTCGTGAACACTTTACATTACACTTTACACTGTACATTTAACAAATAGATTTGTTTTTGTATTCCATTCAAGCAGCTAGTAGTTTATTAGAATACACTGTGCCTTGGTGTCAGAAAGGGGAAATGTTCACACACTATAGTTTAACCTATGAACATAAATATATGTTGTATAACCATAGGAAGCAACTTAAACTATTGTTATAACTAACTAAAGAATCTATTGCTTCAACGAATCCTACAAAACATGCCCCGTTCTAAATCCCTTTTTTTAAGCCAACCCAAAGCATTCACCTATCTACTATGCATTCCTAAATCCCCTTCCACTTAAACAATAAACGTATCCTGTTTGGACCCAGGTGAGCTGTAGCCAGGTGATTTTTTTCTCACAGTGTTCTGTAACGCAAACACTCCCTGGGAGACTCAGCCTACTCCCCAAACAAGTCATTTACCTAATCTGCCCCGTTGGTCAGTTGCATTTGTTTGCATTGAGCGCTGGTCTCCGTGGGGCATGGAGGATGGATATTGTGTTGACTCAGAGGGGACCCACAGGTTGGGGAGAAGGGAAGAACACCTGCATGAATACACTGGAGTCCCAGGAGAACACCTTTGGTGCAAGGAAGGCCGGAAGAGGCGGGATTGTTGGCACACCCTTGCTCTTGGTAGGCATGTAGGGGTTTGGACCCCATGGAGTTAGCATCCTGCAGAGGCATTCTCAGTTGGGTCTAATGTTAGTAATTATGCTGCCAGCGTGAACCCTGGGCCATTAACAAAACAGAGGGGAAGACAGAATAGTTTAGCAGGAACCTGACTTCAGGCCTGACTTACATGACCTATGTAAATAGGTAGAATTCCGATTAACAAGCACTTACAATGGCAATTAAATATTGAGGGCAAATAATTGCATTTATTTTTTAAAGATATTAACAACCTACTCACAACCTACAGTAATCAGTAGTACGAATTTCCAACTTTTCAAAATAAAAACGCAGATTATAGTTACAATTTAACAGCAGGCTGCAGCCACTCTTGATAAACCTGCTACTTTTGACAAAACATCCAACATACAACAAACCAGAAAGATCGCTTGGAAACAATGACACTTTAAAACACTACCTCTTTGCCATGCCCTATTGAAAAGAGCTAAAAAAAAACTACTTTTAAACACAATATGGATAGGGAAGCAAAAAAAATAATGGCATCTGTGACACAATATCCAAAGAGGCCATTTCCTTATGTTTTGGAGGAGCTTTGGTCAGTCGAAGCTGCGGCACTGAGCACCCATTGGACTGGTCAGCGTGGATAATTCCCTGTGCTTCATCATTCTGAAAGCTGTGTCCAATTGCATTATGCCCTAGCAGCAGGTAGCCCTGGGTGCCGAGGTCGCTGCTCTGACCGGCTCGCCCCATTGGCCCAGAGGCTCTGGCCAGGGTTCATGGGTCAGGGCCTTCTCTGGACACAGGCCTGGCTCCTGACCAATGGGGCGAGCTAGTAGGTGGTGGAGAACAGCAGTGGTCGGAGGAATGATTTATAGCAGGGCCGGATGTGAAGAGAAGACTGAGAGAATACTGCCCTAATTCTAGCCATGGCTCTTCTTGAGCTTTTTTTTTCTCTATACACAATATGTTCATACTTATAGTCTATCCCCCACCACAAGCACTCTACTTGAACCTAGCTGCCAGCTCTTGAGACTTTAACAATTTCATTTAATTTAGCAAATATGATGCCATTTAGTCATCTTTTTATTTTTCTGTTTGCATGTTTCCTCCAAATCCACCCGTTAATCAATAAAACCTGTTCATTTTTTTTGGTATATCAATGTCTACTTCACATCTTTGAAATGTGGGTTTTAAAAAAAAAGTCTGTGGCAAAAATTAAAAGAGGAGACTGATCTGTCATCTTGCCGCGATTGGTTTATCGCTTGCCAACCTATTTAAGTGATTCCATCAAACTTAGACACTTCAGAAGTAAGTAGAGAGCCTCAAATTGTTCTGGTCATGGAAGGCAGGCAGCTCTGATTGCCCTAAAGGGCATTTTGTTCTTGTCAGGGTATTGCGAACAGATGGACCTCATACCCACTTGCCCAAATCAAAGGTGGCATTTGTTTTTCATGCTGGATGAAGTTAAAGCTAAGGAGTACATAAACAAAGTCTTTTTGAAAGTATCTCACAAAAATATCTAATCAAGAGAGACAGTACGCTATCCAAGCATATGCTCATGACTCATTCTAGCCTCGTTTAGTTAAACCAAAAGAGAATAATATGGAACTTTGTTGTTTGCTATTCTAAAGTTGTCACCAGAGATTAACAGGACAAAAGGGGTCTAGCTTTGTTTTGTAAAATAACAAAGTAAACACTTGGCAGGAAGATCATTAAGGTTCAAAGCAAAAGAAGAAACAGCTGGCTGGTGCATCTTACCAACAGCATCGTGGAACGTGAGAGTGAACTAACCACGTTATTCTGCACGGCCACAAAGATGGCCCGTTGGGGAGTATTTCCCACATCCAGCAAGTCATAAACCAAACCCATGACTGGAGGAACAGCCCAGCATGTGGTTTATTTTTCAGGACACACTTAGAGGTCAGACGGTCATCCCCGGGAGTCTCTGAACGTATTCTCTGGGTATAATCGCCAGCTGCCAGTTGCACGTGGGTGGACAGTTTGCATCCCGTGGCCCACAGAGCCGGAACCTATGGCCATGAAGCCTTGCTGCCCTTTCAGCTAATTGTCCGTGGGTTGCCTTAAAATGTATTGACAGTCTTGGTGATATAGTGCCTCTTTTGTGTCCCCGGCCTATTGTGAGCCAGTAGTTACTGTGGCCCCAGCCTCGGAGCTCCATGGCTCCATAGCTGACCAGGGGCCAGAGAGCAGCGTGGTGCCCAGCGGGAGTGCCCTCTCCGTGGGCAGGCGAGGAGACCTTTACAGGTGCCTCTGCTCTTCTCTTAGCAACGCCCTGCCGCTAGAAATTTGTTACCCCCCTCTGAGCGTCTTTCTGTTGGTGTCAGGCACAGGGCCCCTGATGAGAGATTTGTTGATATGATAACTTGATTAGGCCCCTGGATGGACGGCATTATGGCGGAGGGCCAGTCAGCTGCACCCAGGGAGGCCCTGACTCCTCTCCTTAACCTCCCCTCGCGGCAAGACAACCGTCTGCACAGACCAAGGGCTTTTGAAATGCTCAGTACACTCAACAACCAGGCAAGGAATAATTCATCCTTTCACATCACCCTGGTAATGACAGACTTGAAAGAAACACTAATTAACAGCATTGTTCATCAGTGTAAAAGTTCTTTAAAGTTTACACAGCCTCATTTCAGGATTTATTTTGCAACTCTGACTTTCTCTTGCTTATTCTACTAATTGGCAAGTCCACTGATATCCCAATTAACGTTGAAATTAGTGGACGATGGGCCCAATTTGTGGCTAGTTAACAACAGGCAGCTTAAGGCGGAGAGCAAGATAAAGTTGCAGAGTCTGCAAATCAGTAATTCATTTTAAGCCATCAAAGCACTGGTAATTTCGGTCGTGGGAGGAGGGATATGGACACAATCCCAGGTAGCCTGGCTGGTATTACCAGCTAAGACTCTTAGGACGCCCTAATGTTCATCTCCACTTCCGGAATAATCTGCCCTCGCTAGCGTCAGAAAGCGTTGCTTTGGGGGCACGCTCATCCTCACCCTGCTGCCGTTACCTTGGGAGACTCAAGGTGGATTGAAATCAAAAGAGCTGCTTGGGTCCCGCGGGGCTGCTAGCGGCGGCGCTGCATCCGCCCAGGTATAACGGGGTCAATCAGTGGGCCACTGGAGAGGTAATTAAGAGATAAAGTATGTGTTAACGAGGAACCACTTACAGTTCAACTTTGATTTGTGTGAAGGCTGATAGGTTGGTTGGTTGCATGGGCCCATACCCTCTCTAATATGACTTGATGAACGCATACTGGCTTATGAATTGACTGAGAGAGGTACTTTGATCCATTATGACATCCCTCATCATAATCTAACCACTCCCCTTGTTTGAAGCAATAGCTTCTATGGAAAGATGTGATCGATTGCAATTTCATCATTGACGCGACACTTTTATACTAGTCTGGCTTACGGGATTTGATTGTTGGTATAAGCCCACCCAAGCCTGCCATTGGCTGTGGGCAGGCTTTACAGTATACCGTTGCTGCATCCTGGGCTTAGCGCCGCCAAAGACAATTTTGATTGGTTAAAGTAATACAAACAAGACGGAGCGTTTTTTTCCCCTATACAAGAATGATGGTGAGTAGAGCCAGACCTCTCTCCAGCGCTGGCACAGCGCTAAAACCAAGTGTGGAGATAGGTCTGGCTTTGCGATGCTTTTATACAAACCAATTTCTTTAGATACATTTCATTAAGAAGCAGGGAGGGGCGAGGACATCTTGCTAAAGGATGCCTACAGACTGAGAACACAGGGTTTTGAACCCAGAACCTTTCCATCATAACCACTAGAGTCCTGCCTAGGTTTACATAGACAGACAGTACATGGCGAGCGCACTCACAGCTACAGCTGTTACAAATATCTACAGGACCGTAACCCTGTGTGTGTACACGACATGAATACAGATTTACACACCCACCCACCCTCAAGACCCCCTTGCCCGCGCCCTGTACCCCTGTAGCTCAAACAAGCCGGTGGCCCAGACAGGATGTAGCACATGTGTATCATATTAGACGGATTATTTCCCAGGCTGCAGGGCTGTAGGTGCCATTACAGCTACAGCTGGCCTGCTCCCTCTCTTTCTGGTCCACCGCTGCCGGAACCAACACCCCCCAACTCCCAGACTGATATTTCACACATCTCTCCACTCGTCTCACCACGCTGGTCACAGGTGGGAATGCCTTCAGACACACACACCCACACACACACACACACACACACACACACACACAGAGCCTGTTGTAGTGAGTGGGTGTATTTCTCCCCCCGTCTTCACAGAGGAACCATAGACAGGCAAAGCCATTCACGGGGGAAGCTATTCAGCATAACCCCGTAGGGCAGCCCTCTGGGTCAAGCTTGAGATGTGAGGGAGGTGACCCGTCACATGGCCTACATCAAAGCCCCCGTGATAGACACAAACTGAGGAAGGGGGGGGACGAGGGAAGTTCAGGTGACCATTTCAGGGTTTTGGGGGCATAAGAGGGGGGCTTCGTGTTGGAGTGAAGTAGAAGGGAGTGGACGGTTTGTCTGGTTGACAGCGAATACAGGAAGACTGAGCTTGCCGTCTACCACATGGTAGACAGCAAGCCTGATAGACAGCAAGTCTGTCTATCAGGTGACGGCTAAATATCCTTGTAACCGTGAATATAGACTTATGGGGAGGAGGACTTGTGTAAATATGAGAGCTTTGGGGTGGCGGACGGTTATCTCACAGGTGAGCTTGAAATACTAGAGCTCAGCGCTGGACATTCGACAGACAAAGGGCAGGTTCTTAGGCCCTCACAGCCTGAGAAATATCATCCGAGCAAACAGGAAGAGAGAGGAATTCACACACACACACACACACACACACGCGGGCACACAAACGCACACATGCACACACACACACGCACGCAGGCGCGCGCACACACACACACTTTATTCCAGAATAAACGTATTCCCCCGAAACTGAGATGTACGTATATCGTTCCAGACAATACAACATGTGGTTGGTTGCTGCTTACCTCTATGCTGTAAACCCTGGGAAACACATCCCGGTTCCTGTCTCTGACTAATTAGACGCTTCTGGTTTAGGAGATAGTGGCCGGGGGCCCGTTGCGACAAAGCACCAGATATTGATTTTTTTTGGACGGTGACCCCCGGCTGGAGGTTAACTGCCAGACAATGACTGGTGAACGCGTTGATGTCATCCGTCGTCAGCGGACTGACAGCAGGGACGGTGGTCTCATGGGTGAAGGAGGGTTCAGTGAAACGGGACCCTGGACAATAGAGTTGAGATGTGTAAAATGACAACTAGACAACAAGATGCGCACTTTTAGCTCTTGAAATGTAGAGTTTTCATATTAAATTATATTAAATACACTCAAAAATATATATTAAAATAATATATATTTTTTAAAATTCAATAAACTTGTCTTCTGATTCCTCTAGCTACTCTGCACTTTGCCCAGTTTTTTGTTGTTTTACTTTTTTGTAGAATTCAATTTTGATGTGTTGTTCTCCATTGTTGTCATTGTAAAACCATAATTCATGATGGAAAATTGAACACAATAGGAATATAAACCAGTTTACTAACTAGACTAAAAACTGCACAAACGGCAAAATATTTATGTTTTGAAAGTAAAACGCTGCCTCTCCATCCCATGAATCAT
Organism: Merluccius polylepis; assembly: GCA_027122575.1. Lineage (NCBI taxonomy): Eukaryota > Metazoa > Chordata > Actinopteri > Gadiformes > Merlucciidae > Merluccius > Merluccius polylepis. The sequence continues at coordinate 14,269 of JAOPJH010077162.1, forward strand.
TGAGTGTCTGTTTGATAGGGGCTATTACAAAAGAGTGTTCTACCATTAAACCATCTGTAATACATATAATATAGATTCCACATTTAGGAAGCATACAAGGATTAAATATTGTGGGTTTTTTCACCCAAATAACAATCAAATTAAACTAACTGAGTATATTAAATTACACAGAGAGACAAAGAAACACTGACTGAGCGCAAAATACATTTCCCACATGCTTACTTACTTGGGCATGTAATTCCACCGAAAAAAACAAATCAACATAATTTTGTTGTATTGTATCCTTTTTTTTAATGAAGTATGGGTCGGAACTAGACACCGTAATCCCAAACATAATCTGCCATTCATGGTTTCCCAAATGTTACTACTTCCTACTTCCGCTCAACGCCAATCACATACTGTGACAGCTCACCTCCTCCAAGTTGAGAATGATGCAAGAAGGAATGTCGTCAAATCACTGCAGACACACAGAAACACACGATGAGTTGAAGACGAATGAATGTCCCCTGAGAGCTGTGTTGAAATACAGTGACACAGCAAAGAGCCCGAAACCAAAAACAACGTATTAAGTGCCATCATTGGAAAAGTAACAGTATTTTAATATGCTTGCTTCAAGTACAATATGTGCTGTGGTTATATGTACAGATAAAAACCCTTGTGATACGCATATGTAACAGAGAAGGCATTTGCGTCAAACGGTGACCTTTTGACCTTTGGTGAGGTCAAAGAGACGCAGTCCATTGGTCAACACCGCGCTCTCCATCACTCATCCCCCTTGCTTGCTCGCACACACACACACACACACACACACACTTCTCATCTCCTGCAGTCCTGAAAGCCCACCATATTCTTCCTCTGGAAATCCCTTTGCTCCCCAAAGCGCTGCATCTTTAACCACCTTGAAATCCACTTTACGTCTCGAGGCTCGAATCAAGTGACCCGCCTTTGAAGCCTTAGCATGCCGGCGCAGTCCCAATCCTCCTCGCCCCCCACGCTAAATCAAGATGACACGCATTGGAGCCGGTCACTTCTGACCTGGTCTGTACACACATTCAGATAGAGTGGGGGGTATAGGGAAACTAAATGTAGCTTACGTGAGCTACATTGCAGAATAGGGACTGTAAAATAGTGAATGTCAGAGGGGATTGTCAAAATACATCAATGAAAGAAAGACCTGTTATTGAGATGAATATTTGATGTCTTTGGGTTTTGTCTTGAGAAACTCTATATTTAAGTTAATAAAAGATGGAATGTCACTTTTTGAAAGCTTATGTGACCAAGTAACCAAACTCCTGTTGTTGACTAACCTTTGCTGTCAGCAGATGCTGAAATTGACTCTTTTTTTTAATGAAATAACATCAAATCATTGACATCAAATCAAAAATAATCAAGCGGACATGTTCACACTCATAAACATGTTGAATGACATAAACCCCATGATGCTGTTTTTATGATTGACCTGTCACCAAATCGTCCAAAACCCTGGACATAATTCTCGGACTATATTGCAGATTTTGTTACATGTGGACAACAGTAAATAAAATAGATGGGGTGGTCGTGGTGGTAGGGTGGACATCTAAAAGGTAAGGTGTGTAAACAATGTTCATGTATACCCATGGCAGAAATGGACCTCGGTCACAAAATCTGATCTTGACCATAGTTGCTTCGTGGGGTCGGTTGACTTTTTCCACAAAGGTGGGACTGCCTACCTACTAGGTCTCGCCCTCACTTCACCAATCAGGGTCAAGATTGTGACAGCTGTGACAGATTCACAAACAGTTTCCTAACCTTTTATTCCTCGTTCCCACTTCCAGCAGCCCACCTTAATCAGTTGCGCTGCGATCATTCTGTTCGGAGAACGTTGAGGGAGGTTTGTGAAATTTCAAAACGTTTCTCCACCCAGTTATATCATTTCCAGATGTCGTTTGAAAATGTTCAGTCAAAGCTAACAACCACCTATTGTTTCAAAAGCTGTCTTCTTATCTGCCCATCAATCTTTCTGTATTGCTCAACACTGGTCAAACCAAAGTAAACCAGCACCATGTTGGGCTGCTTGGCTTCCCTATGGTGTAACGTGAAATGCAAGCATGAGGCGAAAATAAAATAAAGTACATCCAAATGTAAAGACGGTCCTCATTGTGGCCCCTATTAATAAAACCAGATTGGACCGTTTGTACAAAGATATTTATACGTTCATATCATTTATCAAAGTCGTCCCAGAAATGGCCTGGCTCCTATTTAATGTTCACAAGAAATAAACGGCAATGAAACAGAACTACCTAATCACACACAGACAATGGCACACATACTGTAGCTTGACTAAAGGACCCTCTCGCCATAAAAAGCCTCAAGTCCACCCCACAGATTCGCCTCGCTGTTCGGAGTGCGCTACATCCGCAGCGGTGGAATGAGCTGCAAAGGTCAAATTTATGATTTAGGCGAAGACCCAAACAAATACAGGATCATCTCTAATTGATGAGTGGATGACATGTCTTCCAAGCGAGCAAACGTTTTTTTCCTGCGGGGGTGTACCCTAAATGAGAGCTTGGACAAGTTAAGGCTTGTCCTGGAACAGACACATGTTCTCCATTGTCAAGCGGGCTTCCCTCCCCAACCCCAGTGGATCAATGTGAGCTGTCAGTGGGCATCCCACTCCCTGTCAGAGCCCAGTGATGGGACCTGTGTACTGGGGTGGGGCAGGGACAAGCCGTTCTGTTAAGGAATCTCCATGGAGGCCTCCGCATTTTAATTTGAGGGAGGAGGGGAGGGGGGTTGATGGTTAAGAATCAGGAGCTATGGGAGGCTCATGAGTGGGTGGGAGCATCCAGCAGGGAGGGCAAAATTGAGATTCCTATGGATCTCCACAGACATGGCGGTTCTGGCAGATACAGTCTGACGGCATCTGTCGCCTACCACAGACAGACAGAGGACAGATACACAGATTTTGCAATGCTGCACATAGTGTACACATCAGTGCAAGGCATGGCCCAGGTCTTGAGGCTGGAGTCCTCCAGCGATGTGGACCACCACTAAGCAGCAGCCTGATCCCCACTCATTCCCCTGATCTAGTAGCCATATGTGGGGCTGTGGATTGGGAGCAACAGGCCTGACTGACAGCTGCCCCTCCTCAAACCAGGCCCTTGGCACCTGCTTTGTGTCTTCGGCCCTGCTGACACGTGTCCCTACTGTGTGGGCCCCCATGCGGCTCCCCCCTCCGGTCCAGGAGGTTGGGGCCCCCACCGCCACCTAACCATTAGGCAAGCACTTCCAGCATGGCCCCTTCTCCAGAGTGCCGAGTGACGGGCAGGGGCCTGCGTATGGGGGAGTGGGCCAGGGGAGGTGGGGAGGGCTGAGGTCAGTGTAAATGGACAGGCAAGAGGAGGAGGAGGGGGGGGGGTGTTGATATCTGAATGGGTGGG
>JAOPJH010078660.1:0-17468 GCA_027122575.1 Merluccius polylepis
ATTCAATTGAAAAATAAACGTGTCCGAGGCCCGGCCCGTGTCCGAGATAATTATACGGTTGTCGGCCCGAAGCCCGGGCCGTCGGGGCCCTCGGGCCTAGGGCTCCAGTGCAGGGCTCTAAGTGGCTCGTCCCAACCAACCTTGTCTTGACACATTTGTTGCAAGATCTGCTTTCCAATGAAGATGAAAGGTGCTATGAACCCCAAGGGGTCGTCGATGGAAGCTACTGTGGATAGCACTCCTCTTCTGGTCATTGGGTGTTTTTTGACAGTAACTCTGAACTGGAAGTCATCAGAGGACATGCACCATTGAACGCCGAGAGCTCTTTCCATGAGCGGCTCTGCTAATGCCATATCCAGGTCTTTGACACTCTCCGCACACTCTTCCTTTGGTATTGATTTCAATACCTTTTTGCTGTTGAAAATTAACTTATGTAGTCTAAGCTTGCCTGTGCTGCAGAGCTCTCTTGCTTCCTTGATGAGCTGGATCGCATCAGCATCAGATGTTACACTCACCAGTCCATCGTCAACATAAAAATTCCTTTGGATGAATTTAACAGTGTTTTGGTTAAATTGATCCTGACCGTCGGTGGCTAGATGTTTAAGACCAAATTGGCACAGCCAGGTGAGGAGGCTGCCCCAAACAGATGGACTTTCATCTGAAAAATTGATGGCCTATATCACCATTCCCCCACCATAAGAACCTCAGGTAGTCTTGGTCTTCAGGCCGTACATGGAACTGATGGAACATTCGTTCCACATCACACATAATAGCAATTGGGCCCTTGCGAAAACTACAAAGAACTCCCACCAAGGTGTTTCTGGCCCAGTAAGAAGGTGGTCATCCAATGATGTGTCTTGGAACCTTGCTGAGCAATCAAAGACAACACGTATCTTCCCAGGCTTTTGAGGGTGGTATACCCCGTTGTGGGGAATATACCAGACTGGTTGATTGTTGAGTTATTCTCCTGGGACCCTCTCTGCATCGCCATGAGCGATAATGTCTTTCATGAAGTTCACGTAGACTGAGCGGTACTTCTGGTGTTTCTTGAGCCTCCGTTCCAAGCACATTAGACGCTGAACAGCACATGACTTATTGGGTAGACTTGGTCCGTCTTGTTTGAAAAGTAAGGGCATTTCATAATGACCATCTTGTTTGTTGTGTTTGATTCCATCTTTCAGCTTAGTCAAGAAGTGGAGATTTCCTGAGAGACAGTTGCCTCTTCTCCAACTCTTTCATTGAAATCAGATTCTAGCACCTTATTCATATCATCTGAAATGATCATTTCTTTGATCCGAGTCTTGCAAACAAAGTGAACTTCACTTTTGAGCTTGACTGTTGGTTTGGTTTCAGGCGTCACTTGCCTTACAATGATGCAATGACTTACTCCAAGTGCATCACCGTAGTGCTCGCATGGGTCACCATAACTCACTATGCTCCAACCTAGATCGGTTTTCTGCGCAAAGGGTTGGTTTTCCTCCCCACATACAACTTCTCTAAGCATTAGAGGGCAATTGTAGCCGATCAGCAGACCAATTTCACATTCCTTTTGCGGAGCAATGTGTTCTGCAAGATGCTCCAAATGAGGCCATGCCTTGGCTGTCTCCGGAGTCGGGATGTGTGTCCGATTGGCAGAAATGACTGTGATCTTCTTAGAGGAGAATAGCCCTCTTATTTGTAGGCCCTTGAGTCTTTTACTGGATAAAATCATCATTTATGATGACATTGTAGATAGTTTCATTTTCACTTGTTCTGTGTTCGCATCTAGAACATCTGCCACTTGCTCAAGAATGAATGAAGTGTCACTTTGTGTATCTGAGAGGAGAGTAGACGAGAACTTCCTTGCTTGGATCACTTGGTGTTGACACATACACATATTATTGCTGAAATCTGGGTACTATTGCCATCTTGCACAATTCTGTTGGATGTGGTTTCTTTGGTGACGTCTTCTAGTTGTGTTGACTGTGGCTTTCTTTCCTCACTGTTATTTAGTTCCTTAGATTGTTCTCTCTTTGGTTCTTCTTTTGAGGGATCTTCGTGTAGGCATGTGGGGTGACGTTTTGAACATGTGTCACAGACCATCTGGTTACTGCAGCTCTTGTATTGATGGCCAGGACTCAAACAGCCGAAGCACAGTCTCTCACTCTGAATACATTTGAGTCGGTCAGCGAAAGGCTTTTCAATGTGACTATGTTTCTTTCACTGGTGTTGATTGTGAAGATCTTGGCACCTACAGTTTATTTCTTGGAGGCCACTACGTTTTGGTTCTTGACCTTTGCTTTATCAGGTTCACTTTGCCATAATGCATGATAAGATATCGGGTTGCAAGCAATATAAGCTTCCATTGTTAGGAACGTTACAAGCTTGGGAACTTTCTGTGTTCCAGTTGGTGTGGCCTTTCGGTTCCATCCGGTGCTTAACCAGTCGGGTAGTTTGGCAGTAAGTGTTTGATTCTCAATTCCATCATTAAGAACATTAAGACTCTTATTGTGAGCAATGGCAGATTCACAACTTCGTAAAAAGTCCACAAATTATCTTAACTGAGCACTCTCACCTGAGGGTATTTTTGGCTAGGCATGTAATTTATCTCAGTAGGCTTTGGCAATTTCAATTGGCAATTACAAAAGGCTCGCCATATCGTTCATTGAGCAGGTCCCATGCTGCGTAATATGAATCTTCTAAATCAATCAGAAAGTAACCTTCTATGGCTTCTTTAGCTGCTCCAAAATATTTCTGAAGGAAGAAGATTTTCTCTATAGTTGGAATATTTTTCTCAATTAGTGTGTAAAAGGACAACTTCCAATGAGTGGATCCCCACAAAAGATTGTAGGCTCTGGAATGGGTAGCCTATTTGCTGATATAGCCTCAGCCAAACCTTTCACAAGCTCTACCATGTCATCTTGAAGCACACTTCTTGGAGCCACATCTCTTAGTGGCTGTGTGTGCTGATACACAGGGTTCACATGTATAATTGCTTGCACAACTGTAGGCAGTTCAGAGTTCTGTGATTTAAGTCATTGGTCTTGATAGAACTCACTCTCATCATAGACTTGAAGCCTTGCTGCTGCATTCAGCCTTTTCAACTCCTCCAAACGCTCAAGCTCTCTTTTCAAGTCTTCTACAGACTTTTGTCAGTATTCTCTTGTTTCTTTAAGAGAGCAGCCTCTTGTCTCTCCTTTTCTATCCTACGTTCAGTCTCTTCCTTTTCTCCTTGAAGACGGCGAGTTGATGCAGCTGCTTCTTGGTCTGTAACTATCAGCTTATCCTCAGCTTCAAGTCTTTGCAGTTTCTCTTGGTGGCACTCTTGCTCAGCCATAATCTTCAATACAGCCTGTCTTTTGACTGAGGATACATTAGAGTGAATGGAATTAGCCTTAGAGCGATTAGTGGCTGAGGTGAAACTGTAATTCTCACAATGGGTGTATGTTCTGTGTTACACTGCCATCTAGTGGTGCAGCTGTCTGTTCGCCTGACTTCCGGTTTTTCGTTCTGAATAAAAACACGTGAAACTCAACTGGTTATGGGCCCAGAACATCGCTGAAAATGTTTTTTTACACAGACATTGTGTGGAATATAAAACAGTGTTGTGGGTATTCACAATGGAGGATAAACTGTTTATTGAGAAGCTAAGCGGACCAGAGAACTGGGCAATGTGGAAATTTCAAATGGAACACTTGATGAAAGCAAAAACACTATGGGGCATGGTGATGGAAACAGACAACTTAGCAGCTGGTGCAAATGCACAAGTGCAAGCAGAATTCGAAAAACGGAAGGAAAAGGCATTTTCCGTTTTGGAAAATGCCTACATTTAAAATGAATGAAAGAACTGACTGATCAGCTAGGAGCAATAGGTGCTGTGATTGAAGAGGACCAGAATGTGACACTGCTGGGTGGCCTGCCACAAAGCTATGCTACAATTGTTGCTGCCCTAGAAACTAAAATGGATGATTTGTCACTGCAGTTTGTTCAGCAGGCATTAATAAATGAAGAGCAAAAGTGAGTGCATGCTGATGGTAATAATGGTGGTGCTATAATCAGTGGTGCATCAGCCATGTCAACACAGGTTCATGGCAGGCTAACTCCAAGGCCACCATGAGATGACTGTACCTCATTCACCCCAGCAAAATGGTGTGGCAGAAAGAAAAAAAAGGACATTGATAGAAGCAGCTAGAAGTATGCTCTCCCATGCTAAACTATCAAACATGTACTGGGCGGAAGCTGTAGCAACTGCAGCTTACATACAGAACAGGCTGCCCACATCTGTTCTGAAGCAAGAGACACCCTACCAGAGATGGAGCAGAAAAAAACAGACATGAGTCACATGAAGGTGTTTGGTTGTGTAGCCCAGGGGTTCCCAAACTTGTCCATGCCAAGGCCCCCCAAACAGCATTAGCTTCTGGCCGGGGACCCACAAACCCACCGACAATGCTAGAAAATATGTAAATAAACATCAACTTTTAGAATGTATTTTCTTACTTTTATTTGCTATTCAATAATTATTACATTTGCAGACAGATGACGCATTTCGGCCAATCATGGCAATTTTTCTGTATGGCTGTAGAGCCATACTTAATGTATGTTGCCTCATATTTTCGGTTTTTAGTTGGCCATGAGTTCTTAGGTTTTTTTGCAGCAGAGTCCTCCACAGCAGGGCTGTTGGTCTTCTCCTTCGGTCTATTTGTTGTCAAAAACCTGTCCATTCTGCGCTAGCTAGCTACACACTAGCTTGAGGAGCAGAGCAGCTTGATAACAACGGCCAGGTCTACACAGATTATGACGTCGTCATGCCGAACTTGCAGCTGAACTTGAGAATCCGACGATTACGGCAGTTTACGTGTTGTACGGTTCAGGACAAATTATTTGTTTATTTATTATTTATTTTATGTTATTATTATTATTTTTATATTTAAAAAAATAAAAAAGAGGCCCCTCTAGCGCCCCCTGGCGGCCCCCCACTTTGAAAACCACTGGTGTAGCCTATGCATATGTGCCAGACAAAGAAAGAAGAAAACTGGACAGGAAAGCTGTGAAGCTGCGTTTCATGGGCTATGCAAATAATGCCAAGGGCTACCGCTTGCTGCATGAAGAAAAAAAGAGGATTCTGATTCCCCCGGGATGTCATCTTCAATGAATCAGACTTTGGATGGAAACAGGAATGTGAAATTTCTTGTTCAGAGAATAAAGTTCTCTTGAATACAGATGAGAGGTTGACAAGGTCACTGTCGATAAAGCTGCCAGAGAGGGCAGCAGAATCAGAAAGCCTCCAAAGAGATATGGATATGAAGAGTTTGCTGACATGGTGACTGTTGAACATTATGCCGATGTTTGTCATGTCACAGAACCAAGCACACTGAAAGAAGCAATGATGAGCCCTGAAGCAAAGAAATGGCAGGAAGCGGCTGACCTGGAATATGAGTCCCTGCTGGAAAATGAGACTTGGGACTTAATAGATTTACTAAGAGATCGACAGGCCATAGGATCAAGATGGGTGTTCAAAGTTAAGCATCATAGTGATGCAAAAGTGGAAAGATACAAGTGCAGACTTGTCGCCAAGGGGTACTCACAGAAGTATGGTGCTGACTATGATGAGACTTTTTCACCTGTGGTACGATTTAGCTCAATTCGTACATTGCTGGCCTTCGCCGTTCAGAATAATCTACATGTGCATCAAATGGATGTAGTAACTGCATTCCTAAATGGACACCAGGAAGAGGAAATCTACATGGAGCAACCAGAGGGGTACATCAAACCAGGACATAGCACAAGCAGCAGTGTTGGGCAAGTTACTTTAAGTTAGTAACTTAGTTACATTTACTAGTTACTTCTTTCAAAAGTAACTCAGTTACTTTAAGGTACTCTAAATTATCTTATTAATGTGTTGCCTCCCTAACTGGATGGCCCCTAACTGGATAGCTAGGGAGGCTGCCAGTCCTCTTGGCTTGCTTACATGTAAGTCCTATCCTACCACAAGCGCAAATCGCCACCTAGTGACCTAAACGTGCCATAGCATAGAAAAATAATGTGCCTATTTCCACGAGAGAAATCCAACGCCTGGACTGTCGTTGACTGCCGCCATTGTTGTTTTCATTCATTTACTTGCACGTCGCTGCGTCATGTGACTCACGTCCGCTTTATGTCCACCACGGAAACTGTAGTCCTGGGTTACGCATGTGAAGTAACGAGTAGCGAGCCTGTTTAAATCGCAGTAATGATAAACGCGTTACTGATTTTTACAAAGTAATTAGTTACAGTGCTTGTTACCGCAAAAGTAACATAGTTACTGTAACGCATTACTTAATAAAGCATTAGTGCCAACACTGACAAGCAGTGAGTGTTGTGTCAAAGTTCAATGCAAATCCAAACACTGCACATCTGACGGCTGTGAAGAGAATTATTTGATACCTGAAGGGTACATTGAAACTTGCCCTAAAGTATGAGCGGTCAGATTCTGGAACTTTGATCGGGTTCTCAGATGCTGACTGGGCTGGTGACCAAGAAGACCGCCACTCAACCATAGGTAATGTGTTTTTGCTGGGTGGAGGACCAGTGAGTTGGCTCAGCAAGAAACAAGCAACAGTTGCACTGTCAACAGCAGAAGCCGAGTATGTTGCACTGAGCCAAGCAGCACAGGAATGTATCTGGCTTGAACGACTGCTGAATGATCTTGGGCTGGATGCTACGCCTGTTGTGATCCTGGAGGACAACCAAGGAGCCATTGCAATCGCAAATAATCCAGTTGATCATTCAAGGACGAAGCACATTGACATTCGCTACTATTACATCCGTGAATGTGTGCAGAATGGGCAAATACAACTACACTATTGTCCAACAAATGACATGAAGGCAGATATCTTGATCAAGCCACTAACAAGGCAAAAGTTTGAGTATCTCAGGAGTGAGATTGGGCTTTGCACTGTGTAATTTAGTTTGATAGGCCCACTGTTTGATGTGAACATGTTAAGAAAGGTATAAGCAAGGTAAAAAGGAGCAAAGATAGATCTTGCTAGTTTAAGTGTTAATAGGATCTGATGTTTTTGACATTATTTGTCTAGCTGATTTTTGCTCTTAAGTAATGTTGACTCGTCTGACTTCCGGTTTTTCGTTCTGAATAAAAACACGTGAAACTCTAGCCTAGAAATCTAGACGCCCCCTAGTGGCAGCAAAATTATTTGGCAGCCAGGTGGGTCTAGCACTGCTCCGTCGGCTTTTTGGTGCTGGAAACACAAAATCGGTCAGACTAATCACAGCGTGAGGGGCGGAGTCGGAAGCCGGGCTACCTAATGACGACAGAGTTGCGACGGTTTCAGGTAAACAATGGCTGCTGCTGCTGGCGAACGGTTGTCATTCGACTCGGCTTTGGCCGCGACTCTTCAAGACTTGAAGTTAACATTTTCTTTGAGAAAAGAACAAAAAAGTCTTTCCTCGAAACGAAATATGTTCAGAGTTTTGATTAATTGCGTAGTCAGAGCCGTCGCTCTGACTACGTCACCTTCGTTTCTCTGATTGGTTGTAGCGCTATCCTATTGCGTGCAGAGGGAACTTGAAAGACAACCGTTTATCCCGCCCACACTGCCAATGGAGTAGTGCCAGACCCTACATCTTTCTGATGTGGGTCTGGCTTGAAGATGCGGAAATTGAATATCAGGCCAATTCAGCTCCTTCTTTGTTCCTTGAATTTGAGACTGAGCATTCTGTATAACAATCCTGGTGACTGATACAGTTGTCCATCTTGCGGCGCATATCGTGAGCTGGGCTGTCATCTTTCGGTATTCATCATAAACAATATTCAGTTCAGATAATTCCTTTTGAATAGTGTTGATGTGTTCTTGTAGGATGTTACTGGGATCCTGTTTTATTACAGATTTTTTTAGCCACCTTAGTTAGAGCTTTCCAGCATTTATAAATACTGTCAAAACAAAGTACTGTAGTAGCCCTTTCGTTTTTTCTTTCTGAAATTTCTTTCCCTTTTCTGTTAATGTGCAGGCTCTTTCACCTCTACGAGGCTCTTCAGACTGTACTGCTTGTTGTACAACGCTAGACTCATCTGTCTGCTCTGGCTCTGCCCCTTGTTCTATAGCAGCTATATGTTTTTCAAATCAACCTTTTAAAAGGAAAGTCAACATTATAAAGGCTTGAAAATATTACAGTCAATTACAGTTAACAAAGGTCCTTAACACTTCAATGAACTTGCATAGAAAAATCTTGAACCATGAATATAAACCAAGTACCAATAAATCAATGACATCAATGCCCCTTCTTATCTTGTGAAACACTGTTATTGTTATTAGGCAACACAGTCCCTTTAAGTTTTTCAATCCTTGTGTCACCCTTCAGTACATCAACTTTAGTGTCTGGCTTATGGACGTCTTCATGAGTGTGTGTCCTTAATGCTAAACAGTGGCTTATCTGTATTTCCCGTCTTGACGAGCTGTCGGGCACGAGCAGGTTAGGGAAAGTTCACGCAGGTCCGAGTTCGACTATCACTCCCTCCAGGAAATACATGACACCATGGTTCTTCTGTTACTGATGGATTTATTCATCTGAATTGCACTTCAGTCAACATCACCGTCATCAAATCCACCGTCGAACTGTTCAAATACATGACAATGTACAGAATAAGCAAGCATTCGTATCACACAAAAAACTGTAGAAACCTAACTATAAATATGCATGACGAAAGATAAAACACATAAATAAACATACCTTGCTGGTTGCACACATTTTGAGAGAACCAGGATCTGATTTCATGGAGACAGATATAGAAGTGGGAGGGAGGGATGTGGTGGGTCTGGTGGATAGGTAGAGCTGGGTGTCATCTGCGTAGCAATGGAACTGAATGTTATGTTTACGGAAAATATGGCCAAGAGGGAGAAGGTAGATAATGAACAGAAGGGGTCCAAGGACAGAACCTTGGGGAACACCAGAGGAGAGGGGGGAGGAGTGGGATCTGAATGTTTTGAGTTGGACAAACTGAGTATGGCCAGAAAGATATGATTCAAACCAGTGCAGGGGTGTATCAGATAATCCAAGGGAGGCTAGTCGGTCGAAGAGGATGGTGTGGGAAATGGTGTCAAAAGCCGCACTCAGGTCCAGGAGGATGAGGATTGTTAAGAGTCCAGAGTCTGCAGCCATGAGGAGGTCATTGGTTATTTTAACAAGAGCTGTTTCGGTGCTATGAAGGGGATGGAAGCCTGATTGGAACTGTTCATAGATACTATTGTGAGAGAGGTGGTCGTGGATCTGAGAGGCAATTGTTTTTTCAAGGATTTTAGAAAGGAATGGGAGGTTGGAGATTGGGCGGACATTGTTGAAGTTGCTGGGGTCAGTTCCAGGTTTCTTGAGAATGGGGGTTATTGCAGCTGATTTTAGGGGTGACGGAACGATACCAGAGATGAGAGAGGAATGGACAATTGCAGTTATAAGGGGGGTCAGGGAGTGAATGCAAGCTTTAACCAGTATAGTCGGGAGAGGATGAAGTTGGCAGGTTGATGTTTTAGATTTGCGGACGAGGTTGGTTATTACAGCAGCAGAGGGGAGGGTAAAGTCGGAGAAAGGATGACCTGAAAATATTTGAAAGTCAGAGGAGAGTTTGAGGGTTGAGATCTGGGGGGCTAACTGCTGATGGATATGGTCAATCTTAGTATTAAATGTCATAATGGAATTACAGGAGTCAGTGGAGTAGAGATGAGGTGGGAATGAGGTGGGCGTAGTGTTTTATGAACCAGTGAGAAGAGTGCTTGAGAGTTGCCAGAGCCTGATCTGATTAAATCTGTATAGTAGTTGGACTTTGCAGTGGAAAGAGAATCTTTATTGAAAAGTAGATGGGTATTGAACATTTCTTTGTAGATGGTGAGACCGGTTTTTCTATAGAGGCGTTCCAGTTGGCGACCTCTGGCTTTCAGTTGGCGGAGTTCAGAAGTAAACCAGGGTGCAGATTGGGAGAAAGAAACAGTCTGTGTCTTTAATGGAGCCAGGGTATCGAGGAGATGGTGTAGGCCTCGTAGTGACTGAGCAGTTCATCGGGGGTGGATGTGAAGTTGATGTTGGGAAGACTGGCAATACCAGAGTCTAGAGCTGCTGGGTCGATGAACTTGATGTTGCGGAAAGAGATTGTATGGAGCAGTTTCGTTTTGAACAGTGTCACCTTAACATTAAATGAGTTAAGTTTATGGTTTGGAGATGGGAAGGTCAAATGCAGCACAGTTAGAAGGAGTGACACCAGAGCAGCAGAGTAGATCCAGGGAATGGCCTTTTGAATGGGTGGGGAAATTAATAAACTGCTGCAAGTCGAAACTATCAAGGCATGATATAAAGTCTTTAGTGAGGTATTTATTGCCATTATGAATATGGATGTTAAAGTCACCAAGGAGAATAATTGAGAGAATTGCAGAGAAGTCATTGATGAATTATGAATTGGGCTTAGGTGGACGATACACAGTGGCTACAGTGATATGGGATGGACCATTCAGTTTGATGACAAGTGACTCAAATGACTGATAGACTGGCACAGAGACAGGTGAGACTTTCCAGCTCTCGCGATAGATTATCGCAAGACCTCCCCAACGACCAGTAGCGTGGGTTTGACAGCTGTAAACAAACCCAGGGGGAGTTGCTTCGTTCAACTGGGAAAAGTCATTTAGTGGTTCTCCAAGTCTCTGTCAGACTAAAAAAGTCATACTTGCGGTCATTGATGAGATCCTGGAGATGTCCTTTGCCCGAAAGTGAGCGGATGTTAAATAATCCAAAGTGGAGATCACCGACATGGTTGCTCTTGTGGGAGACAGCGCTAGCGCTAGCCGACCTGGGTGGATTGGCTAGTACACTATGGTCCACCCTCCTGCTGGATGATCTCGGTTGGCTCACATTCTGGCTCACACAGCAGGGCCAGGTAGAGAGGCAAGAGAGCCAGATGTAGCTGGTATGGATGCAGCGATCGGTGACAGCCGAACAGGTGAGCAGCTACAAACAGAACTTAACTGATCTAAGGAGCTTAACTGATAGTATAACTGATAGTAGCAGGCGGTTTAAAAAGTTAAAAGTCCAATAAAAGCCGGAGAGCAGCAGCAGCAATTCCCGCCAGCGTTCACTCATCCGGGTCACACATGCACAACACAACATCCATGGTCAATTATTGTGTTTGAGCAATTTTCAGCAGTTTCTGATGTGGGTCTGGCTTGCCAGGCTAAACGTCACCCAATTTAAGTCAAATTTACATTGTGTGGCCTTCACTTGATATACAGCAAGATATATAATAACGCATGTTCTCTAGCACCGCATAGTGGACACAGGAAGCTGTTATAACTCGACTGTACATTGTCCAATCTGTTTGATAATAGTGCAAGCCTGAAGACGACCTGGTCTTCCCCCAGAGTTTCTTCTGCGGCTTCGACCACTGACTCCCGATCGTCGGCCCTGCCCCTGGTATCGCGAGTGTCCGGTGAACATCCGGCTCCCGGGCCTCCGACGTCTGCTGTTCCCGCTCCTCCACGAACGTCCACGGCGGCGAGGAGAGCTCCCACGCTCGGTGCGGCCGGGCCCGCCGCTGCTAACGACGTTAGCCGGCCAGCTAGCCGGCAGTCGAACTCGCCGAGACTCCCTCCAGCACTCATGGACTGTGGGCTTTTTGCCCCGCGGTTTCTGTGCATTGGCGACACTATTTTAAGGTTTGTTGTCTTCCCAGGTGCCATTACGTACAGTATATCGGGAGGTAAAATACAGGACTGTATCAAACAGATTCCTCTGTTGCTGGAGCGTCATCCCTCTGTTCACACAGTAATTGTCCACACCGGTACGTGTGACGTCATGTCTAGACAATCAACGAAATTACAACAAGAATTTGAATGCCTGACCTCTATTGTTGAGAACCTAGGTAGGACCTGTGTTCTGTCTGGCCCTATACCTACTCTGAGACACGGCAGTGAACGTTTCAGTAGACTATTTAGCCTACACCACTGGTTACACAATTTCTGTACTGCAATTGGTCTAGGCTATGTTAATCACTTTGATACTTTTTGGGGAAATCCACATCTTCTCAGGTCCGATGGTTTACACCCAAATAGAGCAGGGACAAAAAAACTGATTCACAATCTCACAAACTGCATCAATTTGAGCTTGCCATCCCAATCAGACTGACTAGGCCCATGTCATGCAGCATGTCAGCCAGGCCTCTCCCTTTCCCCTCCGACACCACAAGCCCCCAAAGTTCAAGCACGGCCACTAGGCTTGCTGTTTCCCATTGCTGTCAGAATAAGTGACAGGTGTCCTCGGCCCGCACTCAGACCAAACAGACCGAGAATGCTTCGCACACTCGACCAGCTGTCTGCATCCGTGTTGCTGCCATCGAGGGGAGATGTCGCCCCTGCCAACCAGTCCACTGCAGCGCTCACCTCTATTCCCTCTTGTCCCAGCTCAGTGCCCACTGAAGCTCTAAAGTTTGCACTTTTAAACATTAGATCGCTGTCCAGCAAAACAGTATATATAAATGATCTTATTGCTCAGCATAACTTAGATCTTTTCATCCTCACTGAATGCTGGCTTACCACCACTGCCCAGACAGTCCTCATAGAAGCTTCACCACCAGACTACAATTTCTTCTTCTCTGCAAGACAGGAGAAGAAAGGGGGTGGTATTGCGGCTATACTGTCTAACCGCTACAACTGCTCTGAACGTAATTTTGGCGATTTTGTGTCGTTCGAATACCTGGCCTTTACTACCGGAGCCCAACAACACATTCTTGTTGTGTCAATATATAGACCTCCTAAACCTAACTCTGCTTTCCTTTCGGAGTTTTCTGACTTACTGTCCCTAGAAATAATCAAGTATGATAAAGTGCTCCTTCTGGGCGATTTTAATTTCCATATCAATGACAGCTCCGATGTTAAAGCGTGTGATTTCCTTGATCTTGTCACTAGCCTTAACTTTGTTCAGCATGTTACGACCCCAACTCACAACCTCGGGAATACGCTAGATCTAGTGTTTTCCATGGGAGTAAATGTTGATCACATGTCTGTCGAACCAACGCCTGTGTCAGATCATTTCTGTATATTTTTTAATATTTATTTCCATGTTTCTAAGTGCTCTGATCCCATCACCTACTCGTATCGCCGTATTGACAACGCAGCAAAATCAGCGATGGTCCGAGCACTACCGGGCATTCTGGGCTCCTGCTGCGCGCACACTAGCTTAGACGACCAGACGGACAGCTTCAATAGCGCTCTAACTGCCGTCCTGAACTCTGCCGCTCCACTAAAAAGTCGGAGACAGACTCGGACTAAAGCTGCCCCATGGTTCAGCGACGAGTCGCGTAAGCAGAAAAAGAAGTGCAGGAAACTTGAACGTCTTTGGAGAAAGACTACACTTAAGGCTCACCATAATCTGTGGTCCGAAAGTTTTAAAGCATATAAAAGCTCTCTGTTAAACGCCAGAACGTCATATTTTTCAGAACTGATAAATTCCAATAGGAACAACCCCAGGTTCCTCTTCAAAACAGTTGCCAGCCTTACTCAAAATACCACTATACAAAGAGCAACTATTTCAGCTGATGAATTTATGGATTTTTTTTCATCCAAGATTGACCTAATAAGGGATAAAATAGACGGCACCGATGCCCCTATGGCAGCGGATGTTACATCAATCCAGCCCATGGTCGTCCTATCTCAGCTGACCCCTATTTCTCCGGAAACTTTTATGAGGCTAGTGAACTCCTCAAAATCCACTACCTGCTCACTAGACCCTATACCAACAAACCTATTTAGGGAGCTGCTGCCTACCCTTCTCAGCTCAGGTCTTCATATTCTAAATGAGTCTCTTCTGACTGGCTCAGTACCCTCAGCTTTCAAAAAAGCAATTGTTAAGCCCTTACTTAAAAAGCCAACCCTGGATCCACAAGTCCTTCAGAACTACAGACCAGTTTCAAATCTGCCATTCCTGTCTAAAATACTAGAAAAGGCAGTCGCTGACCAACTCATATTCCACTTATCCAAAAATAGCCTATTTGAAAAATTTCAATCCGGTTTCCGCTCTGGTCATTCTACCGAAACTGCCTTAATTACAGTGACTAATGACCTGCTACTGACAATGGATTCCGGACAAACTTCACTACTGTTACTTCTTGATTTAAGCGCAGCATTTGATACAATAGATCACAACATACTACTAAGCCGCTTACAACAAAACATTGGTATACAGGGCTCTGCACTTTCATGGTTCCATTCATATCTCACTAACAGACTTCAGTATGTGACCTACAATGATGCTACATCTAGGCCTGCGGAGGTAAGATTTGGGGTGCCACAGGGGTCAGTACTGGGCCCCATCTTGTTCTGCATTTATCTACTCCCACTTGGTAACGTACTACGTAGTTTTAATATAAGGTTTCACTGCTATGCTGATGACACCCAGCTCTATGTGCCTATACAAACAAATGACTCCACTCAACTCAACAACTTAGAGGCTTGTATATCAGACATAAAGAGATGGATGTCTAGAAACTTTTTACTGTTAAACACAGACAAAACAGAGCTGTTAGTTATACGTCCACGGAGGACAAAGCATGCTGAGGATTTTAGAGTCTGCGTCGATGACTGTTTTATAACAGAGAGCAAAACTGTTAAAAGTCTGGGTGTCACCTTCGATGAATTTTTAACATATAGGCCTCACATAAGAAATATTTCCAAAATTGCCTTTTATCACCTAAGCAACATCGCAAAAATCAGGCCTATGCTATCCCTAAAAGATGCTGAAACTCTAGTCCATGCATTTGTTTCATCTAGGCTAGATTATTGTAATGCATTACTTTCTGGCCTACCTGCATGCACTTTAAGAACCCTACAGCTAATTCAAAATACAGCAGCCAGAATTTTAACAAAAACACGGAGAAGTTCACACATAACACCTGTTTTAATCTCATTACACTGGCTACCCATTCCTGCACGAGCAGATTTTAAAATTCTTCTTTTAGCCTATAAAGCACTAAATGGACTTGCACCTTCATATGTGTCAGATCTGGTATCCCCCTACACCCCCTCGCGCCCTTTGCGATCTCTGGACGCTGGCCTGCTGACAATTCCCAGGGTAAAAACAAAATCTGCAGGCCAGCGCTCCTTTGCTTTCAGAGCTCCATATCTGTGGAATAGTCTTCCGTCGCATGTTAGGGGAGCCAGTTCCACAAATATTTTTAAAAGCAAACTAAAAACCTTCCTCTTCTCAAAACATTATGGCCTACCCTATAACCCATGAATTTGTTATTTTATAATGGTTTTCATTTGTTTTACATCTGTTTTATATCTGTTTTATATTTGTTTTATTGAAATCATTTCTTCATTTTAATGTATTACTCTTATTTCTATGTACGGTGTTTTGAGACCATGCTTATGGTGATACTGCACTTTAAATATCAATAAACTTAAACTTAAATCAATGGATTTGTGGGGGATAATACGGTAACTGAACATACTGCCACTTCCGCCCTTCAATTGTGAGGCTTTCCACTTCATTAAAGAACCAATTTCATAATGCTGTCATTACCCTCCATAATAAAGCTGTCCTCCTGCAACACACCGCCATGCAAAAGGAAGTGTGCTTGTGTGTGAGCTAAATGATATGGTAAAAAAAATCATATTGCCATTATCTTTACAGATATTGTCAAAATAATGGATAATCATACTGTGATATGATTCACGATTAGTGGGAATGTTGGGACATTTGTTTTCATGCTCTGCAGTGCTACAGTACTTAATTTATAATAGTGTTATAAATTTACATTTACACATTTTACCCTTGCTCCTGCAATTTGGATATTTCACTTCACCATATTGCCATATTGCGATTTCGATATCTGCAACACCACGATTCAGAAACTATGGGATGTGGGTCTTGCCATGAGAGAGTATGGCTGTCAGTGGCCACAATTCCAAAACCTCTCTCCAGAGCTATTGGCAACGGAAACTCAGGGACCGGAGAAAGAGGAGCAACATCCTTGCCACGCCAAGCAACACACTGCCACCTAACAAAAAATGCAAGCCTAGTACAAGAACACACCTCCACCTAACAAAACATACAAGCCTAGAACAAGCAGTTTTCACATCCTACTGACGCTGGACATGTTTTTAGTGGTTGCACAATAAATGGCAACATACACATTCATACATACAAAATAATAAATAGCCAAATGATGAAATCAATATAACGCTATCCTGTGATGAAAAGAAATATGCTAGCTGCTAGTGTGTACATGGCATAGCAACCGCCTTGCAATATGTGCAGGCAGCCAGGAGGGCCTATTTATTTTGAACATTATTATTTATTTATTTAAAAAATGTAAATTGGACTGTCTATTACTTTCATATTGCCATTTTTGGTGGGCCGAACAACACCCCTTAGCTGTGATATTATAAAAGTGGCTAATCAGGAGAGACGGGACGATTCCTGGTGGGCCGCTGGCTGCTGGGCCGGCGATCATCGTTATTTCCTATTTTGACACATAGCGCTGTTGCTATTTTGACATTTTTACACATACCGGCCATTAATAACAGATTTATTACAAAAGCAAATATGAGTACAATTAAATAAAAAGGTTTGTGCTAATAAGTGTAAAACATAGTCCAGTAACCACATAGTCCTACAACGTCTTTTGCCGAGGGTGGCGCAGGAGTCTTGGATGCATGGGCATCTTCTTGTTTTTGTTCAGTCTCCTTATAACTTTCAGGGTGTGTTGTTTTTAAATGTGAGGTTACTCATGTTGCTGCTGTGTGGCACTTTCTTGGCACAAATAGTGCACCTTGCTGAATTGTTATCTACAGGTGAAAAGTAGCACCACACCACGTTTCCTTTCTGCCATTCACAAGTTTGATGCGGAAGTGTGCGACTGTGTGTGCCGGCGCGCTCGGTTTTCATGTCACATAGGTTTCCACAGTCATGTGACATGGCCCAGCGTCAGGACTGTTTCTTGGCACAAACATTATAGTAAAGTACTGAAAACGTTTGGAAGTGATACAGACACCCACGTTTTGTTTTATATAATTTTATTATCTATATTTTTTTGAAAGGGAACAATACCAAATGAGTAGATTGTGAGTATCGAAGTATCGATCCCGCAGTATCGATCTGCTCATTCCTAGTTTACAACCACAACGCAACGCAGCTCATTAGCACCAGAATAACGAGTGCAAACATTTGGTCATAAATTATCTGTTAACATAAATATTGTTTTTTGGCGAATCACTTCATTTCACCCACATTGTCTCTGTGAAGCAGTCTATCTGCTTAGGAAAAGTATTTTTAGAGATCGCTATTTTTCAAGAGTGTAGCCGGCGCGGTCTGTACTTTGCCGACTACTGCGTTGTGTTCCGGTGCAAGACAGGACGCTGACTTTCTTTAAAGGTACAGTATGTCGTTTTTTAAGTAATTTATTACCTCAAATCAACATCGTCATTCATAAATAAGTCCCTATTGGTGTAAAATGATCTATG
>JAOPJH010078775.1:0-17407 GCA_027122575.1 Merluccius polylepis
GTGTGTGTGTGTGTGTGTGTGTGTGTGTGTGTGTGTGTGTGTGTGTGTGTGTGTGTGTGTGTGTGTGTGTGTGGCACGGGCCAAAGCACAGCTCGCAGGGGGGGGACCTGATAAACAAACAAGCGAGAATTATTCGGGGCCCTAAACACTTAAACACCCACTTCAACGCAGCCTTTCAGGAGGTGATTAGAAGAGGCTCTGGGCTCCATGGGGTCCAGAGTCACCGCTCTCCTCAGGCACCCCCCCCCCAGCTTTGGACTGCACCGGTACGATACTCGCCTGGGTCCAGACCCGCGCCACCGAGTTGACTGACTCTGGTCTGGCATCGTGACATTAAAACATTGGTTTCCCAGTTGAAAAAAGCGATTATCCAATGAGTGCTGCGGGGGGAAAATTGACGAACCAATCAGCGCCTGGGGGCGGGACTAACGCCGTCGTCAAGCTGTGCGCCCTGGAAACAAGGAGGAGTCATAACAACAATGGCGACCGCTATAGACACCATAGACGCCGCTATCGAGGCGTACCTTGAGGCACGTCTTCGCCCGACATTTTGGTTTGTTTGTTTTCACGTATTTCACGTCTCTTAGTCTCTACTGGGCATGGCTACTCATCAGTGTCGACTTAAAATTACGTTATATTGAGGTGGATATGTGATCGGTTAATATAATCATAATATTGCTTTGCAACTATGACACCTACATTTTCGGGTGACTCCAAAAACGTCTGTGAATGTGTATTTGTTAGCATCAGTAGCAGGATTGGATTTGGTCCATCGCTACTCCTGTACGCTCCGTTTCCTCCATCATACCATATCATACATACTGGTCATGGCAGGGTATCTGCAGGTTTTCAACCAGTTCAATTGAAGACTTTTTAATACCTTTTTAATACCACACAATTAAAAAAGCCCAGCGGCATAATGACACAAATGTATTGACATAATGCCATATTAGCAGTGCTGCCTGACAGTCTGACGACTAAAGTACAGCATGAAGTCACCACAGCTTGTGCTGCGAGAGGCAAATGAATATCTATTGCACATAAATTACACAAACGCTTGACGTTTATTCGTTTGAGGTTTATTATTTTTCCCTCTCCCGGCAGTCACACAAAATATTTAAGACCTACGCGAATGACATTTAAGACTTTTTGATGCCTTTTAATGCCTTAAATTGACATTTTTGAATTTCGGACTTTAAATACTTTTAATACCTCTGCGGTGTAACCCTGCATGCTGATTACAAGGTGCGGCGCGGCTCGCTAAAGTCATCATGACAGCCTGACTGAACACGTTCTCTAAAGCTTTTCATTAAAAGCCGGACGAGCGCATGTCTCACACCCAAGCCAGGCTCACACCCAAGCCAGGCTCACTACTGCGTGAGACTGGTTATGTGCATTTGGACGACAACAACCAGTAGGCCTACAGGCGATCTGCCACTTGATATATAACAGACCATAATAGTTTACACCCACTGCCGTTTCCTTTGACGGTCAACGTCCTTCATTCCAAATTCAGAATTAGCATTTCGAACGCCACCGCAACATTTCTCAAACATCAACCATCAACCCGACACTCACAAGCGACCCAGCGACAAGTTAAAGAGAGGAAGAGAGGAGCAAGTGCTTTGAAATGATCGGCGGACAGTGAGCAGATATACGGGGGGGGAAACAAAGCACAACTCGGCCGCTAATCCCCGGGGAAGCGAACGCATTCCCGCAGACGCCTTTGATCTCCGGAGTGCATCCGGACAGCCGAATCCAGACACACGCGCACACACACACTCACACACACACACACAAATACACGCGCATGCTGCAAGGCAGGCACCGGTCCAAAACCTCATGGCCAGATGCCCATACCTCACATGCCTGCTGACTATATTTAACTGAGCATGCATATAAAACAAAGTGAGAGTTTGTTTCCAAATTGAGATGTCTAAAAAAGTGACAACTACATTTGCAAATGACGGCTGGCAAACGCCCAACCACAGCACACAACAAGTAATAATTAACTCGGGGGGGGGGGGGGGGGGTAAATCCCAAAATAAAAAAAAAACAAATAAATTTTAAAAAAAAAAAAAAAAAAAAAGAACAGAAGGAAGAATGATCCCATCTATCCAGCGTGTTTAATATTGGGACATTTGATGTACTTAAACTCTCAAAGTGTTTAGTAGGCTATGAAGAGGCCTAAACGTTAAAAGTGAAATAAGAAGTATTCAATTAACCTTATTTGTTTGATTTAAGTTGCAATGTTTACCAGTGCTATTTTGTTGACGGTGCTAAAGACTAAAAGGAGAGGATGTAGATCATTTGGTTAAATGATTAGTTTATTCATTTTGAGCCACCGGAGCCACCGTACTGTGTGGCCTCATCCAATCAGAATGCCCGGCGGGCCAGTTCCCTTTTACCTCCCGGTTGTATCGCAGTTCATTGAATGCTTGGATTAAATGCAGTCGTTTAAACTCGGTGTGATCCTTGACTCATACCAACCACTAAGCACGTTCTACAGAAGGATAGAAGATCCTATTTTATTTGCAATTTAGTTTAAGTTTATTGAACGTGCGTCCGAAATCCCCCTGGCCTGGCTTGCTGGATGGTAAGACAAGTTGCTGAGTCAAAAAACTTCGTCAAGGATTACGAAAGCATTCCGTATTGGATTTGCCACACCAGAGGACAAACCACGCGGATTCAACGCTGTTATCAGGACACCTGCTGCCTTCGAGGAAGCTGCAGATGGTGAAAACTTTCGTCGGGTCGTGAATAACGCGATAACCCACCCGAACTCAGACTGTTTTATTTGGACAAGCATAACGTTGACTCTTTGATTGAGTGCTTGATAAACAGCGAGAAAGTTTGATACAGTGTAGCATTGTGCCCTGACGTTATTTCCTATTTTATCACCTAGACAGTGAAGTGCTTGGCTGTAGCGCTTAAATATAGCCTTTGAAGCTCGCGCATCTGAGCGTGAATGAAACAAACACGTTTATTGAGTGAGGATTAGTACGGTTTAAAAGAAACGTTTAGGCTTAGTGGAACTTTATTTGTTTCTTTGTTTGAATTGCATGAATCACGCTGCATTTAAAGGGCCTATTAAACAGGGTCATTCAAGCCTTCAATTATTAATCGCCACTATGGATGGTGCTCAATCTGCTGAAATGGATGAGCATATTAAGGAACTAAAGAAGGTCAGAAAAGTCAAATTGGCAACATGTACACGCAAAATGAATGAAATTAAAATGACAATGCAAGAAAAGGATATTGATGCTGTGAAACAACATTTTGTTATCTTCCAATCACTTTGTGAAGAATTTAAGAATGCCCATGATGCTGTGCAAAATGTATTAGCCGAAGAGGAAAAGGAAAAAGACAAAGCTGAATGGTATGAACCTAGGATGGAACCATTTCAAGATTTCCTAGTAGAGGAACGGGATTGGGAGGAATTAATGGCACAGCAAGGTGAATTAGAAGAACAGGAATTGCCTGAAGAAGAACAAGAGTCCGTTGAACCAGTGGCTGCATCAGAGCAGCAAGAGGCTGCATTAGATCCACCAGAGTCAACAGATCCACAAGATTTGATCCATCTAAATGATAGCATTTCTAATGTTAGTAGATCTAAATCATCTTCAGTGAGCTCTGCGCATAGGAAGGCTCTTGCTGAGCAAGCTGCACTGTTGGCACGTAGGGAAGCATTAAATGCTAAACATGCACTTGAGCAGCAGAGATTGCTTTTAGACTCGAAGATTGAAAACACTCAACTCGAAGCTGAAATTGCAGCATCAGATGCCAAGATAAAGGTCCTGGAAAGCTTTGATGTGCAGTCAGGAAGATCTGAAGATGGCATTCCTATTTAGAAAGCCATAGTCCATTCTCACAGGCATCAAGACTACAGCAGTCACTTGCAGAGTTTGCTAGAATATCTACAGTTCCTAAGACACCACTGCCAACAATTCTGCAACAGCCTAGATCTGCTAGAGTAGTAACAATCCCAAAGCAACCGCAGGTAATCCCAAAGCATCCAGTCTCAACTCCAAAGCAGTCTGTCACAACTGCAAAGACACCAATCTCTTTAAAGTTCAAGCAGGAGGAGATCCCTCCAAGAGAAAGTGGTCCAAATCCCATTTATACTGAGTCAAGACCAGACTATGACTATGTTTGTCTTCTGTCATGCAAAGACAGAATGACATTGTTGATTTACTTGTACTACAACAAAAGCAAGCACGATTACCTGTTAGAGAAATACCAACCTTTCATGGTGATCCATTAAGTTTTTAAACATTCATGCGTGCCTTTGAATACAGCATTGAAGACAAAACGGCAAACAATCAAGATCGCCTGTATTATCTCCAGCAGTATATGACAGGCCAACCCAGAGAACTCGTCCGTAGCTGCTTCCATATGGATCCTTCAAGAGGATATAGTGAGGCTAAACAACTCCTACAGGTGAACTTTGGAGACGACTTGAAAATTACAATTGCATATATGGATAAAGCCCTGAAGTGGACAAACATCAAGTCTGATGATGGTAAGGAACTACAGCGCTATGCACTGTATCTTAGAGGCTGCTGAATACAATGCAAGACTTAAAGATCATGGAAGAGCTAGATCTACCATCCAACATGAAACTGATTATTACTAAATTGCTCTACAAGCTGAAAGAGAAGTGGAGATCCGCTGCATGTGATATCTTGGAAAGAACAGGTCACAGAGCCCGTTTCCACAACCTTGTAGCCTTTATGGAAAAGCAGGCCAAGATTCTCCTGGACCCTCTGTTTGGTGACATTCAAGACTTCAACAAGACCAAGACCGCAGCCATTTCCAAACAGCCAAACTTACCTAGGAGCATGGGCAGTAGCTTTGCTACAACAGTAGCAGTGTTGACTGATGATGGCAACATTAGAACATGTTCAAAAGATCCCACATTTAAATGCCAAAACATATCTGACTCCTGTATCGTCTGTGCATTTTGTGAAGGCAAACATCACCTGAAGGATTGCCAGAAGTTGAAGACACAGCCACACGTCGCCACAGTAGAGTTTCTGAAAAACAAAGACTTCTGTTTTGGATGTCTTTTGAGAGGACACATGAGCAAAGATTGCAAGAGGAGGATGACTTGTGAGAAATGTCAAGGTAAGCACCCCACCATCTTGCATTTAGACAAAGTGAAGCCGACTGAACCAGTAAAAGGGAAGGAGACCTCCATCAACAGCGGTCATGTCACCCTCAAAGCTGGTGGAGTAACTGGGGCCGGCAAAGACTGTGCTCTGTCAATTGTGCCAGTGCAAGTAAAAGCCACAAAGGGAAGCAAGTCCGTGCTGACCTACGCCTTTCTGGATCCAGGCAGTTCAGGGACGTTCTGTACGGAGAGACTGAGAAGACAGTTGAACGCTAGAGGCCGTAAGACTGAGATTCTCCTATGGACGATGGGGCAGATCAAGACTGTCTCAAGTTATGAGCTATCTGGACTGGAAGTAGGCAACCTGGAAGGGAACACCTTCATAGAACTCCCTAAGGTCTACATGCAAGATGCCATCCCAGTGACCAAAGAGAACATTGCAACCCAGAAGGACATCTCAAAATGGCCACACTTGAAAGAAGTCAAGCTGAATTAAATTGAAGCAGACATTGACCTCCTCATAGGATCGAATGCTCCAAGAGCCTTGGAACCATGGCAGATGATCAATGCCGAAGACAGCGGACCTTATGCAGTCAAGACGGTGTTTGGATGGGTGATTAATGGACCACTCAACTCTTGCACTGCTGAACAATCCTCAAGATTGCTGACTTTAACCGCAAATCACATCTCTGTGACAGAGTTAAAGGATCTACTGGTACAGCAGTACAATCATGATTTTCCTGAGAGGAAATTCGACGTAAAGAAAGAGATGTCTGCTGAAGACCACAAGTTCATGCAGAGTGCCAAAAGCTCAGTGATCCTCAAGAACGGACATTACTATATGTCTCTTCCACTGCGTGACCGAGACGTAATGATGCCGAACAACCGTGATGTTGCCAAGCAACGAGCCCTGAACCTGATCAGAAAGTTCAAATCCGGCTTCCGGTTTGAGCATGTAGAAGGAGGACGCAGTTGCTATCAGCTCCGCATTTTTCATAATATTTTACTAAGATAACGCCGAATTTTATTTAAACTTTGGTACAGACTACATTGATAGAGTTAAACGGAACAATATTGCACACCGTTACGATGAGCAAGGGTGGACGGATCGGTAAAACCCAGCAGCGAATGACTGATTCATTCCCGGGACTCGAGGACAAGCAGAAAATGTCGTCGACGGGGCCTACACAGTTAACGGCTGAGATGCTAGTCATTGAGCTCCAGAAATTGAGCGAAAGTCTTAAGGAAGATTTCAACGCTGCCTTGTCGGAAGCCATGGCCCCGATACTCCCAACACTTGAATCTATAACCAACACTGTGGCGACTCACACCGCCACCATATCACAGATCGAGAGCACACTGTCTTCCCACTCAGATGACATCGTTAGCCTGCAGCAAGACGTGGCGACCTTGAAGAACCAGCTAGCCTCCGTGTCGGATGATAACTCAGCGCTACACGCTACAGTGGAGGACTTGATATCGCGCTCCAAGCGTCAGAACCTCAGAGTCGTGGGTATTCCTGAAGATATGGAAGGTGCAAACGCTAGGCAGTTTATGTCTCAGTTATTCAAGGAGGTGGCTGGAGATGTCTTACCTGACTCCGGCCCGGAGCTCGATCGCGCACATCGCAGCCTGAGACCCAGACCCAGCCAGGGCTCTCGGCCCATAATTGTCCGTTTCCATCGCTACGTTGAGAAGGAGCAGGTTTTGAATTGGGCCAAGGAACACCGGGAGATGTCCTACCGAGGGCACAGGATCAAATTCTACGAGGATTTCAGCGCCACTGTTGCTAAGAAGAGAGCCGCTTTCAATAATGTGAAGTCCCAGCTTTACAAAAAAGGAGTGCGATTCGGCATGATTTACCCCGCCCGGCTGAGAGTCACCTTCAACGGTGTGGTCCACTTGTTTGACACTCCCGAGCTGGCTGATCGCTTCTATCAAGAACGCATTCATAAGACTTAAGCTGCCGTGTTTCCATTTCGCTACGGGTTGATTTTACTTTTTTTGATAACTCCGTTGTTGCCTACGGGTGTGTTTTTGCTAGGCTAGGCTAATTCCGTTTAGCCTGCTCACCAAGCCCGTGTTTTTCTGTTTGGACTCATCATTTTTTCCGGGTGAGTGCAGCACTGTCCTCTGCTGGTGTTTAGTCACCTACCAGCATTTGTTCTGTTGGACTGTAGATCGTTGCCAATTTGTCTGTTCTAAAAACAGAATCGTTCTAGTGGTGTTTAATTTAATTTGATATTGTAGGAGGGGATACCACTGCGTGGTCAACTGGTTGTTTAGCAAAGGTTTATCCTGCTACTCACTTTGCTAACCGCAATGTTGAGCTTAAGGTTTTCTTTGTTTTCATTTGTCCTCAAAGATATGTGTTTTTTCTTTTTTAGTAGAGGGTTATTTTGGGAAAAGGTTGGGTGTTTGTCTAGGGGAGGGTCTTTGTTTTTAATATCTAATGTTACTGGTGTGTATGATGCTTGTCCACTACGCTTGTTATGTTACATATGGTTGATGATTTTAATTAATGACTAACCAGAATACAGGTCAGAGAGGGTCTGTAGGCTCTGTTAGATTTATTAGCTGGAATGTCAGGGGACTGGGAGGACCAATTAAGAGGTCGAGAGTGTTTTCACACCTAAAAAGTCTCAATACTGATATTGCTTTTCTCCAGGAAACGCACCTTTGTGTGAATGACCATGCTAGGCTTCGTAAGCCTTGGGTGGGGCAGGTTTTTCATTCAAATTTCAATTCTAAAGCCAGGGGTACAGCCATCATAATACACAAACGTGTTCAGTTTTCAGCTGAACAAACTATTTCAGATCCCGGAGGGCGTTATATTATAGTCAAAGGTGTGCTATATCAGACCCCAGTGATTTTGGTTAATGTATATGCCCCAAATTTTGATAATCCAAATTTTATGACCTCAATTTTCTCCTCTTTACCAAATATGGACACACACCGCCTCATCTTCGGGGGTGATTTGAACCTTGTAGTTGATCCACAGTTAGACAGGTCATGTCCCAAAAGATTTACCCCTTCTTGTATGGCTCGAGCACTATCCACATTTATGAACCAGGTGGGTTGTATTGACCCATGGCGGTTTCTCCACCCGACTAAAAGGGATTTTTCATACTTCTCTCTAGTTCACCGTGTTTACTCACGCATTGATTATTTTTTTGTAGATAAAGCCCTTCTGTCTTCTGTTGGACTGACTGAATACTCTGCTATCGTCATCTCTGATCATGCTCCTCTTGTTCTAGAGCTATCTCTCTCCCCTAGTCCAAGGTGTGGGCCCTGGAGATTTAATACAGGCCTGTTAGCTACCAAAACATTTTGTGAGCATATTTCAAAGCAAATAGACTTTTTTATTGATAATAATAAATCTGAATCCACCTCCCCCTCCCTTCTTTGGGAAACTTTTAAAGCAGTGATGCGAGGAGAGATTATTTCGTATAATGCTCACTCTAGAAAACAAAAGACAAAAGAACAGCAGGATCTGGTTGACGCTATTAGTAAATTAGACAGACAGTACTCGAGTTCTCCCACTCCTGAATTGTATGCTGAGAGGCGTAAGCTTCAATCCAAATTTGATTTGCTTTCCACTGGCAGGGCTGAGTATCTTCTTAGACGGACAAGGGGTACGTATTATGAATACGGTGATAAGGCTAGTCGCCTCTTAGCATCGCAGCTTAAACACCAGTCAGTTTCTCAGTTTATTACTCAGGTCTATGACTCCTCACATTCCCTCACTACGAATCCTACTGAAATAAACGATGCCTTTACCACATTTTACTCCAAGCTGTACACATCTGAACCCCCTATAGACAATACAAATATAGAGCATTTTTTTGACAGTCTGGATATCTCTAATATTGATACTCTCACGCGTGATAGCTTGGACGACCCTCTGTCTCTAGAGGAGATAACTGGCAGTCTTAGGAAGATGCAAAATAACAAGGCCCCAGGCCCGGATGGTTTTCCTGTAGATTTTTATAAAAAGTTCTCGGCCCAGTTAGCTCCCCTTTTATTAGATATGTTTAATGATTCCCTGAAAAATGGTACTCTACCCCCAACACTAAGACAAGCCTCAATCTCCCTTATTCTCAAAAAAGGCAAAAAAGCAGAAGATTGTAGTAGCTGGAGACCTATAAGTCTCTTGAACGCGGATGTCAAACTTCTTGCTAAGGTACTGGCGAACCGCCTGGACCCGTGTTTACCAGGTATTGTCTCTGAAGACCAGACTGGCTTTATCAGGGGTCGTCAATTATCTTCTAACATCAGACGGTTACTTAATATTGTGCTTTCCCCTGCAGTCTCACCAGATGCTGAGATGATTGTCTCATTAGACGCAGAGAAGGCCTTTGATCGGGTGGAGTGGGACTATTTATTCTTTACACTTCATAAATTTGGTTTTGGATCTCGGTTTGTGTCATGGATTAGGCTTTTGTATACTAACCCTACTGCTAGCGTAAAAACAAATTCTCAACTGTCTAAATTCTTCCCCTTGACGAGGGGCACCCGGCAGGGCTGTCCAATTTCCCCCTTATTATTTGCCTTGGCATTAGAGCCCCTTGCCATTGCTCTGAGGTCATCTCCACTTTTCACAGGCATGCGCAGGGCTGGGTTGGATCACCGGGTCTCGCTATATGCTGATGACCTTTTACTCTATATCTCCGATCCAGTCAACTGTATTGGTGACATTCTGCAACTCCTAAATAGTTTTGGGTCATTTTCAGGCTATAAGGTAAATTTTGACAAGAGTGAGTGTTTCCCTGTAAATGAAGTAGCTACTCGCATCCCAGCTCATGCCCTACCTTTCCACCTGGCTCCTACGAGTTTCCGGTATTTGGGTGTAACTATAACTCGCAGTCTTGCTTCCCTTCATGAAACAAACTTCTCTAAGCTAGTCACAGATATAAAGGCGGATTTACAACGATGGAGTACCCTCCCTCTTTCTTTGTTTGGTAGGATTCAATCTATTAAGATGAACATTTTACCAAGATTTCTTTTTCTTTTCCAATGTCTGCCAATTTTTTTACCAAAACAGTTTTTCAATAAGCTAGATGGGATGATCTCTGTTTTTATCTGGGCTGGTAAGACTCCAAGGGCATGCAGGACTACTCTTCAGAGACGTAACAAAGATGGTGGCTTATCTCTACCGAACCTCCTATTTTATTATTGGGCAGCCAACATCCAGAAATTACGTCTTTGGCATAGTTCCTCTGATGCTGATTGGTGCCTAATGGAAGCTCTTAGTTGTCATGCAACCTCTCTGTCTGCTCTGCTTTGTGCCCCCCTTGCATCTTGCCCCTCCAAATATACCTCAAACCCAATTGTTATATCGTCTTTAAAAATTTGGAAACAATTCAGGCAGCACTTTAAACTCTCCTCTCCCTCTCCCCATAGCCCCATCCTTAATAATCACTTGTTTACCCCATCCAAATTTGACAAAACCTTTGCATTGTGGAAAAGAAAGGGCATAGTAGTTTTTTCTAACCTATACATTGACGGGACATTCGCAACTTTTGAGGATATTCGCAATAAGTTTGATCTGCCACATTCTAGTCTGTTTCGATTTCTCCAAGCACGAGACTGTGCCCGTACTCACTTTGCTTCATTCCCACTATTGACTGCTAATTCCTTGATGGATGACATCCTCTCACTTAATAAGTTAAGTGGTAGTATAACTGTACTATATGACCTCATTATATCGGCTGGGACCTCTCCACTTGCTGGGGCTGTGGGCAAGTGGGAGAGGGAACTTGGGCTTGACCTCACAGATGAATGGTGGGAAATTGCTTTTAAAAGAGTAAATTCTACGTCCTCTTGTGCCCGACTGACTCTGATTCAGTTCAAGGTTTTGCATCGAATACATTTCACCAAAGCAAAACTCTCTAAATTATTTCCAGGCTCAAGTGATATCTGTGATAGATGTTCTTCGTCAATTGCCGATCATACTCACATGTTCTACTCTTGCTCGAAATTGGCTGCATTTTGGTCTGTGTTTTTCGACACTGTATCTAAGGCTCTCAATATTTCATTGTCACCCAGTCCTCACATTGCTATTTTTGGTGTACCTGAAGATTTGACCATGCTGACTAGAAACCAGAGTGATGTTATAGCTTTCGCCTCTCTTATAGCCCGTAGACGTATATTGCTTCAGTGGAAAGACCCAAACCCACCCTCCGCATCTTCCTGGTTTGAAGATTTGTTGTCTTTTCTCCATCTAGAGAAAATCAAATATACACTACGAGGCTCGTCTGATAATTTCCTTAAAAGGTGGAATCCGGTACTCACTTACATTGACTCTCTCACCTCCCTGGAATGTAACTGATAGTCCTATCAATGATATTGTATGTCGAGCTGTGTGTGTCGAGCATCAAACAATTGTATCTGTGCTAAGTCTTTTTATTTATTTATTTTTTCTTAATGACTCTTGTCCAGTTTTGGGTGGGTTATTATTTGTATTTAATTTCCTTTGTGTTTTCATTATCATTCCCTTATCCTGTTCCTGAAAAAAAAATAAAAAATGGGGGGGATTTCATGCATGTTTGACGACTGCTACTTCATTGTTGTTTTTTCTCATGTTTCCCAATAAAAATACATATGAAAAAAAAAAACTGACATTAGGCATTAGTCAGACCCATATATTTCTCCGGTCATTGCTGTTTGTTTACAGGCACACAGAAAGTAGTGTGAGCTAAAAGTTCTACTTTTAAGACAGAATTACCCCAAAATATGAATCAACGCCCTTATATTTTTATTGTTTCGTAAGTGGTATAAGCGGGATAATCCACTCCGAGGTGTGCATGTATCAAATAATAATGCACAACGCGGCGGCTAAGAACCCCTCGACGCAAAACAGAGGGGGGTTTGCCTCCGCAAAGTGCATTATTTTTTGATACATGCACACCTCGTCGTGGATTATCCCTTACATAATTCATAGCACACACACTGGCACCAGCTGCTACACAACCCGTAACCAAAAAGTAGTCCAAATCAGAAATCGGTAAAAATATAAATATCATATAAATCAACAACTCAACAGCTGTCGTAAAGGGACTCAACAAACGATTTGGGAGACAGTTAGACATAGGAGCTGCAGAACAAACGAGGGGGGGGCTTGTTGTTTGTTTCACACACAGGTGAAATGAAAAACAAGTGCGGTTGCCAGCGGCTTCTTTTGATCACTATATCTACGAGCGTCCGATGGCAGCTCTATCCCAACCATCTGGAGAGTGTTAATGAAGATTGCAGGCAGGCTCCACATTCCTCCCTTATCGATGAGTGGTGGCACTCGATCACGCGGAGGGAGCGGCGACAGAGGCGGAGGGCAGGGGACAGATGGTGTGATGTGGGTGAGAGCCACGGACCCTTGCTCATACAAAGCCATTTGGGATTCTGGCCAAGCACTAAATCTGCTTTCATCATCAATGTTAAAGGTACCCGCAAAAACATGGAACCAGGGACGATGGCGTCCATTGTATTTGTGTGGTTATAATATAAACACAATTGCCCGCCCAAATACATAGATAGCCCTGCTTTAGTGATAAACAGCGGTATACGTGAACTACATTAATCACGCAATGAAGCCATTGGTATAATAATGAGAAGAGCAGAGGTGGAATAGAAGACTGAGTTGTGCTGCCAAGACAGAGATTGGTTATAGGAAGATGCCAGGGTGTGGTTTGACTCGTTTGAGGGTCAATCCTGGCTAGGAAAACAAATGGGCAGGTTCTGAGCCTGGCAGACGTTTAATCGCACAAATGCTAACGACCCTAACAGACAGGGGCGCATACGCGTTGTGCTGCTCAGGCAGGCATGCCGGGCATACCGAGACACACACACACACACACACACACACACATGGACACACAGTTGTTAGCTGTTGATGGAAGACAGACCAGCGCTTCTCTTCAAACCAGTAGCACACAAGCCTTTCATTTGGAAGGAATGGCCAAAGTTGTTTCCTTTAAGAAAGCCAGCAGTTGCGATTGTGTGGCCTTTTTTTCCGTGACTAGTGCCAGCTTTGAATACCAGAGTTACATACGAGGCCACAACTAGCCGGTAAACGGCAGGTAATGTAGGCGATCTCAGGACCTGAGATATAATGCCTGTCTAATTCACTTCAGCTCACCAGGATCAGCGAGGAAGGTATAATAATGGCTGTGGTTTTCGGCAGAACTCTGCCTCGTCTCGTAAACACAGTTCAGCCACCCAGAAGCTTTATGAAGACCACTTCTATTCTCATCGGCGCTTGACGCTCCCGAATTTCTGTCAGCGATAATTAGCACTGTCCCGAATTTCGTCAATGTCTACACGCTCAATTACACGTCTGATGTTTTGCCGACTTTTGTTGACGCCCTCTTGTTCATGACTGGGAGCTGTTCATTGTTGTGCTTGTGTTTTTAATGTGTATTTTATTCTTCCAGGTATTCTATTTCTATCTGACTACATTTTGATTGTTCGATAATCCCTTCACAAAGGCCGCACAATTGAATGCCTCTCATTCACGGTGTCAAACCAGCAGCTCCTCAAGTGTTGTTAGTGGTTCAGTGTCTTGCTCAAGGACTTCCCGACACTTAAACGGCTCCTAATTCACTACCAGGTGGGATGTTGATTAGCCAACACAAGCCATGTAAAAATCTACCCTCTAGTGACATCACAAGTGGGAGTGTCCACCCAGATGTATGATGGACAGATCCGCCTACCAGCCTATCTATCCATGGACTGTACCAACTGGTGGGCTGATCTATCCATCATACATCTATGTGAATGTCCCACTTGTGATGCCACTAGAGGGTAGATTTTGGCCCTTTAAGAAACCCTCCAGTTTCACTGGAGGGTTTTGAACACTGGGTTGAAACAATTATCTACGTGACTGAGATTACCAATACTTTTTTGTTTATTTGCCTTGAGCTTGCACGCTTGCCGAACAAAAGTGTGTGATATCTGGAATCCTAAAGCAACCATCTGTTTGGCAGCAAGGTGGACAATCACATGCCCCCCCCCCACGCAAGATCATGTCTGGTACTAAGCCCAGGTGCATATTCAGCTGTTTAGCTGGCTTTTCATACACATGTACAAAAGACATAGAATGACACAAAAGAATTTAAAATGATGTAGTCATTACCATTGTGTGTGTGTGTGTGTGTGTGCGTGCGTGCGTGCGTGCGTGCGTGCGTGCGTGCGTGCGTGCGTGCGTGCGTGCGTGCGTGCGTGCGTGCGTGCGTGTTTCATTTCATCGGATGACAGTGGTTCACTTACCTCCAAGGTTCAAGTTGTCATCATCGGAGAGCAGTGAAGCTGAAGCTGACAGCTGAATCTGACAAGCTGCAGCTGACAAGATTCGCGCATCAAACCACAGGCGGCCAGCGCTGCCTCTCCCACTATGACAAGGAGGAGAGACGTGGACGGGATCAGCTGACGGTCAGATAGCCAGCTTTCAAGGGTCCTCATTGTTGTCCTCTCCAATCATAACAGTTCATTGCGGTTATGAATGGCTTCTGACACCGGGGTTTCTAATGTACCCATACTAACATTTAAAAAACCCACCAAGCCCTGTATTCTGCAAACATGATATGTGTTGTGTTGACTTTGATGAGAAAGCAGTTGGAACCAAATATACAGATGCAATTTTAGATTTTAGGATTTTGCATTGTAATACTATCTGCGTGTGCGTGTGTGTGTGTGTGTGTTTGTTTTACTCCTACCAGAAGTAAAAGTCTTCATCTGCAATCTACTGTTGATGTTTGCTTGAATTGCTGTTTGCTCCTGCTGTGTCTCTGTCTGTACAGACTTGTGGTTTCTATATTTTACTTGTGTATTCGTATTCATATTTAATTGGCCCTGGGTTTGCGCAACACCATTCCTCCTCGGGGCTCTCAAGACAAAACACATCACGTATCCATTTTCGGCCCACTGTTAAAGTAAAGTGCGTTTGTGAATTTTTCTTTTTTTAAAATTCTGCAGCAGTTGTGTGAAGTACGCACGTGTCTTCTTCAGATTTCAGGAGTGTCAGAACAGCCATGGCGAGGAATGTAAGCAGAACTGAAAGCCCCCCCCATCATGATTCAGCTCCAATCGTGTGTTTCACCTGTGTTTCATGATGCAGAGTGTGTGTGGTGATGGCTGGTTAATCCTGGGTGCCATGATGGCTCATGCACCACAGGTGTGCAGCCCCACCCCCGGCCCCAGAGTCTGATCAGTCTGACTCAGGCCAGGTGAGGCTGTAAACCAGCTATCCACAACAACACACACGCCACACATGTATTTAAAGGAGAACCAAACCCCACTGACCCCGCCTTTTAAAAAAAGGCTGTCTGTTTTTTGTTCATTCTGGGACTCGGTTTCAATAAGCGGAGGACAGTTGTGTCACAGCAACGCTGAGTCAGCAGGTGACCATCCATGAAGGGGAACGGCCATCACATACACATGTAGACAGAGGCAACACGCGGTTGGGAGATAGACGGACACAGATTTCAGAGCAGGTACAAAACAAGAGAATTCACAGCCCTGTGAAAAACAACATGATGTATTCCTGTACTGATGACATGACAATACCTCCAGCGGGGGGGCCTGTGGTGGCATATTTCACCCACTAATTCTGGCTAGCAGGATTTAAACTCTTCAGTCGAAATCTAACAGAAAGCAGTTGTGTATGAACTACACCGCTACACAATGTTATTCATTGTACACATTTTTATTAGCGACTGGTTATTGGATGCAATATTAGTCATATTGCGGAAGCGGTATTTCGTCATTTGTCAATGACAAATGACAAAATCTCTGTGGAGTTGTGGAGACACGCCACTGCATGCTTCAGTTAAACGTCTTAACTGACAATATCATCAGCACGGTCAGTCAGAACACAGTCCCAGTCATCCACCCACTCATGTATCAGGAATTGTTTGGTTTGGGAACATATCCCACGATTGGCTTTGTGCATAATCTCCTCTTTTCATTTCATTCGGTTGAATTTCCATGATTCAACCGTTCACCGAGTTCTCATCATTCACATACATTAGTCACATTCGGCACAATGGGTCCACGGTCAGACTTGAAAAACGCTGCTTTCTATAATAACCTTTCATCCTCATCATTGTTTCAGGATAAATTGTCTTTTTAGTGAGACATTACAGCGATGTTTTTATTCTATTCTTGGTTGGCTCAGTTGTCGAGCGCTTGTCATTATTATCACAGTGATTTCACTGTCTTCCACGGTACATCTGTACACACCATTATAGCAACCAGAGATGTTTTTGTTTTGTCAAACGATACATGGAATGGGTGAGATTATAGATCGGTGTACAGATTCCCTTTACTCCCTTCACTATTTCATTGTCTAGCAGACGTTTGAAGGGAGAAAAGTATTCGGCAATGAATGCAGTTAATCAGTCTCGATTAACTGCGACGACATGAGTAAAAACTCAAAATTGTCACGTTTTCCAGAATATGTTTAAATATTTCTAAAATAAGTTATCTATAAGCATGTAATATGTGTCTGTGCCTCATTCCATCATACAGCCCAGTGTGTAAAGGTTTTTTAACAATCATGATACGTGTAATAAGCTATTACGATTGGCCAATATCACATTTGTAACGGCTTAGACACTTCGACACACTTCTGCCCTCACGCCGTATTTTGCGTGAACCTTTCTTAATACGCTGAGCCCAGATGGAAACCCCCCTGCCATAGAGGACCCCATAAACGATTGGATAGGATTAGACTGAATGACGGACGGGGTTGCGATTGGTGAGATAAGATCGATATGTGCTCTGTGTCATCACACAAGTCACGACGGCCAAACAGATAGCACCTTTTGAGCCCATTGATTGGATATTTGAGCTTAGGTGACTCCACAAATGGAGGCGTACCGTTACAACCTTGTGGTGTCAAAGTCAATTCATTCAACTTTATATTGTCCTGCACCTTTGTTACCCCATTTTCTGTAGCTACGTGTGAAAGAAGGCAGCTAGAAGGCAATTCAGGCGGGAACGGCATCGGAGGAAGATCGACAAAGCGTGAGAGACAGAGAAAGAGAGAGAGAAAAAATACAGGATAAGGTTTGTAGCACCTCCCCCACCACCTACCTCCCCCACTACCCACCTCCCCCACCTCCCCCACCACCCACCACTACTCAACCCCACTCCCAACCCTGTCAAACCTCTTGCCACTTTTGTCATACGAAGGCACATCATTTGGGCACTCCATATCAAATCTCTCTCTCCCCCCCTCTCTCTCTCTCTCTCTCTCTCTCTCTCTCTCTCTCTCTCTCTCTCTCTCTCTCTCTCTCT
>JAOPJH010080333.1:0-17166 GCA_027122575.1 Merluccius polylepis
GTGTGTGTGTGTGTGTGTGTGTGTGTGTGTGTGTGTGTGTGTGTGTGTGTGTGTGTGTGTGTGTGTGTGTGTGCCTATGTCCAAGGGTTGCAGCCCAAAAAGCATTTAATCTCTCACTGATTTAGATTAGTCAGTAAGAAGAGATTTGTAGAAATGAGTCATATTGTCCATTTCGGAATTGCCCAGAAAAGCACCACCCAATTGTGTCAAATGACACTTTTTGCTGTTGTTGCTAATGCCAACAGCAGTACCAGAGATTGTGGTTTGCACTGGTCAGCTTGTGTGGCTGATTGCAAATGTGAAGGTCAGTGGTGGTCAGAAGCAGATCCAACTGTTTAGCTTGTAATGCTACCATTATGTCTGCCCATTATGGCACCCATTGCACTCCTACCCATCCCTGGATGGAGGGATTCCCCCCTCCTCTGCATTTCTTAAGGGAGTTTTTTTTTTTTGGGGGGGGGCTATGGCCTGTAACGCCCTTTGAGACTGTAACTGTGATTAAGGCTAAGTAAAATTGACTTGACAAATGTACTTGATCTGTAATGTATTAAACATGTGTCTGCTCTTATGCTGGATGTCACCTGTTTAATGAACTGCTTACTTTACTGTTTAGTCATTTAGCAGACACTTTTATCCAAAGTGACTGAGAGTTAATTCAGACACATTAAGGAGCATGTAGACATCTTGCTCAAGTAGGCATGCAGACATTTGGGTATATAATATTAGATAGCGTATTGGGGATAGGATTGTATAGTGGCTTGGGTGTTCGACTCTCAGCCAAAAGGTACTGGGTTCAATCCCTGATGTCTACAGCCTTAGCTACTATAGGCATCTTTGAGCAAGATGCCTAACCCCTACCGGCTCTTTAATGACCTGTATCTGAATTCACTTATTCGTTGCTTTAGATAAAAGTGTCGGCTAAATGACAAAATAAATGGTAAATCTGAATTAATGTTTCTTTAGCTTGGGCTCGTTTTGTGTTACTCATCTGAAAACTGCAATCTTCTCTTCTTCTTCTTTCTGTTTACCCACAGGAGTCCCTGCCAACTTATGAAACTATAAAAGAAGGATCCATTATGGCCAAACCAGAAGAATTAATGTTTCTTTAGCTTGGGCTCGTTTTGTGTTACTCATCTGAAAACTGCAATCTTCTCTTCTTCTTCTTTCAGTTTACCCACAGGAGTTCCTGCCAACTTATGAAACTATAAAAGAAGGATCCATGATGGCCAAACCAGAAGAGGTAGGCAGCCCCGACATGTCAGGGGTTTCAACGCAAAAAAAACAACATTATCAACACTGACATGCGACGACATGCAACACTCCCCAAAGCCAAATAATAAAAAATTGTGAATTTGTCATTTTGCAATCGACACCCTGAAGTGTGGCAAACATTGCTCTCATCCGGGCGCAGGGTTGCCGTGATGTTTTGTTGACTCACTGTGGTGGTGTGTACTTTACGGGTGAATTTTATGGTGCAGAGAGGCGGGGGTGGTGGTAACTATTGGTCTAATATTACATATTAGGCGATGGGTCTTCGGAGGCACCTGTCGTCTTCCCTTTGTCAGGCAACATGTACGAGCGGATGGAGGAAGAGCGGTATGAGTTCCAGAGCGTGGACGTGCCTAACGCGCCGTGCTTCTCCTCACAGGCCGAGTTCAACGACAAACCCGACTCGTTGTTCTTCAACGACGGCGTGCGCCGCATAGACTTCGCCCTGGTCTACGAGGACGAGGACAAGAAGGACTTTGAGAAGAGGCACACATTCCAGCGCAAGAAGGTGAGTCAAGCTTTATTTTTGCTAGGGGGTGTTTTTTCTGTCAACGTTTTTTTTTCTTTTTCCGCTTTCGCTTTCCCACATTGTTCTTAGTGGTGTCAACAGGTCAGTTGCTTTTGGATATGAGCATCTGCCAAAATATATAAATAGGCACGGCAGGGCATCAGGGCGTCAGACATCATGCTGTTAGGCTCTATGTTATTATGGTTTATATCGACCGTTTCATTCATTCATTTGTTGTATTCTCATACA
This sequence comes from Merluccius polylepis, assembly GCA_027122575.1. Classification (NCBI taxonomy): domain Eukaryota; kingdom Metazoa; phylum Chordata; class Actinopteri; order Gadiformes; family Merlucciidae; genus Merluccius; species Merluccius polylepis. Next base: position 2,027 of record JAOPJH010080333.1, read on the forward strand.
ATGATCATGAATGGGTTGAATAGTGTTAGGTATTTCATCAGACAAAGTTTGACATTATTAACCAACAACAACGCAATCAACCCTGTTATTTATCGATTTTGTTTTACTCTTTTAATCAATTTGGTTTGTGTTGTGAGGAAATGCAGTGTTCAACAAAATGCAGTGGGAAAAGTTGGATACTGATAGAAACTAAACATTAGCAGTCCAATATTTAGCTTAATATTTGATTGTTCTCAGTCTCAGTCATTTTGGAAAAGCTAAATTACTTCATATATTGTGTATGTAAAAACTGAGTACCTGTCTCACTACACACACTGACACATTTCCCATAAAGTATTAGTGATGAAGTACTATTTACTTTTGATTGATTTGCCAAGGGAGTGGGTAATGTCACTGACGAGTGAAACATGGAAGCTGTAACTCAATAACTACACCTATTCAAATAGACCGACATATCTTTATTTAACCTGCTATTAACCTGCTACCTGACTTCTTTCAACTTCCGACCATGCTAAGCACTGAGGAATATGTTTTGGCCTACCTTGACATTCATCTCGGTATGTGATTTTACATTCCCCTGTGACTGATAAGAAATGAAAGCACATGTAACAACTTCAAAATCATTTTTGAAAACCATTGTTTTTGCTTTTTCTGAGGTGCTTAAATATCTTACACTTTGATAAAACATGTACAATACACATGTACAAGCTGCCCCACAATCTGTCCCGCCGAGGGGATACGAATATTCAGCTTCAGGAAATATCACTGCTATAGACGACCGGACCTGTCCGTCTCCACTACACCGCTGGACCCAGTCTCACTTCTCATACCTTTTCTTTGTACTTTTAGTACTACTGCAGCTGCCCTTCTAAAGTATGTACTGTTGCAGACAGTATGCATACAATCAGGACATACTCCAGGTGATTTCACTGATTAGCACGCCTGCAACAAGAGACGTCTGCGCTCGCTCGGCGGCTCAGTCGATCTGACGTATCTTCCGCTGTGCAGAGGATTGTGGGTCAGAATAGCCAGAAAAGCACGCTGGCTTGCATACTGCAAAATGCGACCGGATGTAGTAGTAGGACATCCTGGTATTTTTGGCATACTGCATTGGACATACTATGTATTGGGACATACTAAATCTTTTTCTGGCATACTAAGTAGTATGGTAGTATGGGTATTGGAACCACCGCAGGTGTGCAGCCCCACCCAGCCAGAGTCCAATCAGTCTGACTCAGGACAGGTGAGGCTGTAGACCAGCTATCAACCACACACACTCCACAACGTGAATAAAAACAATTAGTTCATTATATTAAGGTGATATGAATAATGTTTCAGATGTTCATAATCAAAGTTTTCTTGTTCCCAGTCCCATGATACCGTGTGCAGATAGTGATAATGAGCATAATCCGACATGTACAAACTAAGCAGGTCAACTTTCTACCATGAATACCTCTTAACGCAAAAACTATGACTCACTCTCTCCCACGCTCTCTCATTCCCTCTCCCCCACTCTCTCCCACTCACTCTGCCTCTCTTATCCCTTACGTGTGAGTGTCATGGTACTCGACACAGCTAGGGCACGCACAAGTTACAGTTACTACAAGTGAGGTAAACAAGATTTTACTCCGCACCGGAGTAACATTTTCAAAATAGAATATATCAGGTATAGGGTGAAACTGAACTTATACACACATATACACATGCATACATATATACATACATATATATATATATATATACATATATATACACGCACACACACACACACACACACACATACATACATACATACATACATACATACATACATACATACATACATACATATATATACACACATATACATATACATATATATACATATATATACACATACACACCCACACACACACACATACATACATATATTAGTACATCTTGCACATTGTCACTTTAAAAACAAAGTTATTATCATTATGAATATCATTCACAGCCTGGAATAAACACCCAACGGAATAAAGATGGCGCTGCACCATCTGTCAGCCTGTCGCCTCTCCCCCCAGACAGCACGCTGGTGGCCGTGACGAATACAAACGTTGGGGGGTGTGTGTGTGTGTGTGTGTGTGCGTGTGTGTGTGCATGCGCGCGCTGTGTTACACTTCAAAACATGAGATTGAGATTACCCTTACCATTTACCAATTTCCTGCAATACCTCTCTCCATCATATACAAGTAGTGTTTCCATTGTCAAAAATATTAGATTGCGATTGTATTGTATTTTGGACTATTTAAATGTCAACATTGTTGTTTGTTCAATTGAAGTGATCAGAGTGATAGAGAATGGGGGGGGGGGGTCTTTGTCCAGGGTGGCAGTTGAGCTACTAAATCATGAAATGCCAGAAAAGGGAATATGACAAAGCATCGTTCTTTCCAGCCTGAACGGTCACTAATTTGCAATTAACGAATATCTGCCCTAAAAAGGTTAAATGATAATTATGCAAATTTTGTAATTATGGAAATTATTCTAATTATATTAACTGTGAGTAGAGGCTAGAAAAATAAGCATAACTTCACTAGTCTCTGCTAGGTTTCCTTATCTAAACTGAACCGCTTAAAAGGGGAAACGTCACGCTCCGCTATTTTTCTAGAGAGCAAAAAAATGGGTTCGATACCAATGGAGTACGTCTGTGGTCAAACATTGCAGAGATCTCAAGCAAATGGAGTTGATGTTGCAGACCACCATTTTTTCCCCCCAACATGCGTAGGAAGCGTGACGGTTCCCCTTTAAATGAGCTCCTACACAAGAAAATAACAAGAAAATGAGGCCTGCTGTCAAGCTCGTTTGAGCGGGAAAGAGAGAGAGGCAGATGGTGCAGAGATAGTCGAAACCCCGAGACGGTCTGAACATAAAAATAGTGAAGAAAAATAATCCTCCTTCCCGCCAGCCAGAGCCAATCAAAATCCCTCACTCGCTCAGGCTTGACTGTCCTTTTATCTCCCTTGCCCTCTCTCCCCCTCCCTTAAGCCGTGGCGCTGCTGCAGAAACTTTCCCCAGGAACCATAGGAACCTTTGGAGGAACTCGTGCGTTTCCACTGCAGGGAGGGGGTGAATTAAGGCCCCCCCAAAAAGTCCCTTGGGGGGGGGGTAACTACTTCTCAAAAGTACAGCAACTTTGGGGGTGGGGCTTGCAGCTCTAGTTGGCTGAAGGGCTGGCCCCGATACATACTAATAATAATACATTTCATTTATATAGCGCAGGGCAAATCATTTCAAGCTTCCGATAATCGTTAGGTTTTCCGAACTACTATTTGTATTTCCTACAGTGTTATTTTAATAACACAAAAAGCTATGGAAACGCGGTGGAAACGCAGACGACGGCGGGCTGAAGGAACCTTTTAGTTCCTGGGACTAAAAGTTATGGGTACTTGGAAACAGGGATTGAGTGTCTCTCTCCCAAATGGTTTCCCTCTTTCAATTTGTTGATGTCTCTTGGTTTATGCTGTGCATTAAACGACTGATTGACTCCGGAGCGCCCATTGGAGCAGCTCGGCTTAGCCCAGTGAGGTGCTCTGTGATGGGGTTACAGAGCGGGCGGACACGTCCTGGGAGGACCAGAGAAGAGGGCAACGTCGCTGGAAGAAAAATAACTCAAACCAAGGCTGGGTGATGACGATATATATTGTGGGACGATCCTATCGATAGACATTTTCGATGGAAGATTGGCTTTTATTTTAGAAATAAATCTTGCTTCACTTTCAATGCCAAGAAAACACTTGCGGAAGCATATGCATGCAGCCTCCTCCATTTTACGGAGCCTTGATTCAGTTTCCCATGCATCTCTACGTTTCATTACAAATGCAAAATCCCTTACTCACCCTTGCATTATTTATGATTTGGTGGGCTGTACATCATTGACCACTCGCAGACAACAGCACTGGCATATTTTTATCTATAAAGCGATACTGGGTAAACTTCCAGCTTACCTCTGTACCCTTCTCTGTCTCAGCTCTGGTAGTTACCAACTACACTCCTCCAAGTGGCTGCTTTTTAATGTACCTCGGGTTTTGACAGATCTGGGGAAAACTGCATTTTCATACTATGCACCTTGGGCATGGAATAAATTGCAAAAGGATTTGCTAAAAAATTGTACAGATGTGGTGACGGAGGCATGCGGTTGTTTTTCTGGGGAGGCCACTGTGTTTGAATAGCTGTTTTATTGTGAATTGTTGTACATCATGTTGTATATGTTGCATTTTAATATGTTGTGATTCTGTACAGCTGCTACTATGGCCAGGTCTCTCTTGTGAAGAGATGTTTGATCTCAAAAGAGAAATAATTATTTTTTGCTATATCGTTTCTATCGTTACGACGCAAATTAGCGGCAGAACCGCTTTACGGCAATATTTTACGTCAGTTGACTGCTGCTTTATGTTCACTCCACATGGGAGCGCAATAAACAAACATGGACAGAGAACATAATCAAATACCTTTCATTTGGCAACCATGTCATTCACAGGTTTATCCAAAAGTAGGGTATAGGTTTATGATCATTATATATAAACTATTTCCTTATGGAATTTCCAGGAAAATGGCAATCTTGTGATATATATATCGTGATCGAGATATGAAGTGACCTATATCGTGATAAAAGACTTTGACCATATCGCCCACCCTTAAAACAAGCAAACAAAAATTTAAAATAAAAGAGAAAGAAAAAATGGAAGATAGGAGAAAAATAAAGAGTGAGAGATATTAGTTGGCTGTGAAGCCATCTGTCACTCAGCTACAATCACGGTACTACTGGTAGCCTGGTGGGGGGGGGGGGTCCAATAACTGTCATCTGTCCACAACATCATCATCCATCCTCTCCATTATCTCCCCGGTCCCACCGAGAGCTCAGACGTCTGGGTACCGAGTCAAGGTGTGTCGCCGTGACATCCGTATGCACAGCATTGCTGCTGCTGCTGCTGCTGGTGGTTGCCCCCGGTAATACCTGGTTGCCGGGGCAACTTAAGGCAGGGGAGATGAACCATACACGGAGACAGATCAAAAGAGAGGGAGTCCAAGGTCAGGCGGAAAACAATGACACAGGGGGACGTAAGGGGGAGGATAGTTCCTATTGTGATGGATATATTGTTACTCAATATCACACATTCAAAAAAGGGACAACCTGAGATACAGAAATTGGGATGCATAACTAATGCATAACATTCAAGATTCAAGATTCTTGAATGTCTGTTGTGAAATACAAATGTCAATGGTCATATTTTTTTAATCTAATGTGAGATACAGAAATAGATTAAGCTATGGGGGTTTTAATGGTCTGTCTTCCTATTAACTCAAATAACCAGTATGCCCGTCTAGGTCCAGGAACAGTTGAATGAAAAACATTTCAAATGAAGGTCACTGCTAAAAATACTTTCTAAAAGGAGAAGAGCAGTGACTGAAAGAATAAATGCTAAAGAGAGGCTTCTTTTTTTTTAAACCGTATTAGCGCATCTCTACAGTTATATTAGTCAGCTGTTCAACAAAGTACACCTCACTTGTAAGTCTCTTTTGATGAAAAGCAAAATCACTAAATGCAAATCGTTTCACAATGTCGTTTTACATCCAAATCAAATAAGTGTTACCCTCCTGTACAGCTGAAAAAATATGAATGACGTTAACTTGCACTGGAAGGCTTAATATTAATATACCAAAGTAAATCCTTCACCCCCCCCCCTTGGACAAAACATGCCAAGACTCAGCTGGCTAGTGTGTGTCACTTTTGTATGATCCAATCAAATCCCAAAGGGATCATGTCAGGACACTAATAGTCTGTTTTACTTTGAACTATGACGTCATGGGAGGGAAGTAAGATGATCTTATCGCCATTTCATGGTGATGGTATGTATATAGCAAGAGAAAGCACAAATGAGAGTGTGTGTTATGTGGCAAACCAGCAAAACACCAAAAAATAAAAAATAAATAATTTAAAAAACTGCACACCGGTTGCTGGGCAACGTGCGTGTGTGACATCAGCAACCTTCATTGTCGTCACCTGCTCCTCTTCCTCCCTCGAGCGGACGGTGCCGGGGTCCTAAAATAGCTCTACAATTATATCAGGCTTCAAAGACCCCTCACTCTCTTGTTCTTGTGAACGGAGGTGCGTGTGTGTGTGTGTGTGCGTGTCTGTGTGTGCGCGCGTATGTTGGTGTGCACAAGCACAGCAAGTTTGCATGGTGGTTCTGGTACACGGGTAAAATAAAAAAATAAAAACATATTGGAGGGAAGATGACCAATAAACCCCAAATAAATTCTGAATCATTTTGACAGTTGGAGGAAATGAAAAGATCAGTTATGGTGTTGAGGGGGGGGGGGGGCGGTGTTGAATGAATGAAAGTACGAGATGATTAGCGTAATTGTGCATAGAAGCTAACGACTGTGATCACTTCCACTTCGCATCTCTTGTCGCCAACTCGACAACAGCGCTAGCGGCCAGCGAGACTTGTATTAAAACGAATCACAGGCTAAATTTACCAAATGAGCCCGAAGTCTGCCTACACTGCTTGTTGTGCATGAATTAATGTTTTCAGGTTTAGCACACTCAATTTAGCCGTGATATACAATATGCGAATCGCTGACAGTATTACCTAAATCATGGTCAATCAAATACAACTACGGCTGACCAGCTGGTCCAATATATAACTATTTACCATGGGATTTGTAGTCCAATGTGGTTTTTTTCTGGATTATGGTACTGGTCGGATGCATTCCAGTTTTGTCAAAACCACGGCATGCGACCCGTGAACTTGTTCAAAACCCAATCGACTCATCACATTGAACTTCTCTTTGGAAATTAATTAAAGAGTTATCTTATCGTAAACATGTGCATTTTAGCTCGTAACATTTCTGGAAAGGTGGGCTGGATACAGAACAGTACGGTATACTGTATCGTATAGGGAAGTCTTGCCAAAAGATAAGGGCTTTATGTCTCCGAGCTAGAACATGGAAAGAGCTTAGTGAAGGAGTTTGCTACCATTGTGTTGTTGGAAAATTGCACGGTGCTGAACAGAAAACCTGACAGAATCATTACAAGCAACATATGGCGTTGAACTTGAAAACCAGCCAGAAAAGTATGTTTTCAGCTGCCGGTTGAAGAATTACGACGTAGGAGTATTGACTGAATTGTGTGGAACAGCTGTTGGTACAACACTCGGGAGCATGTGAACAGAGATTGTGTACATTTTAAAGTCCTTATAGCACAAAGTGATCCCGGTGCAGACAAGTACATCACATAGATCGTGCATATGCAAACATGCACTGTGCGTGCATGTGTGTTTTTAGAGGCAGAAAGTCAACTTAATACATCAATATTATAAACGTAACCTTTATCATGAGGTTTAAAAATACGTTTTAGGTGTTTTAAGTATATATCATGTATGTTGAGCTGAAACTGGTTGGGTTTCTTTAAATCTAATCTAGTGAGTGCTCTGACTATCCGGGGTGATTTCCTGGAGAGATGGAGAGGCTCTACAATAAACAGGGAGAACATGACCAAATCCCTGTTTGAAATGTTCCCGTCACCAGGGAAACACTGATCAGAAGCAGCTCAAGACCATAATACTATAGAATAGATAGGAGGAACAACACACACACACACACACACACACACACACACACACGTCACTATTAGAAGGTAGCTGAACGTACATAAATATACATGAGACACCTGACACAATATTGTAGTTAATATTGACGCTTGCACACGTGTTATGCTGGTTTGTCTCATATGCAAAAAGTCCCAGTGTGTTAGTGTTTTAGTTGCCATATGGTATATGTGCGTTATTTACAAATTAACAAAAAACATCAATGGAAAACATATGATGGATTGCACAAAGCGACACTACTTTTGAAACAACAACAAACCATAATACTATATTTATTTTAAATTATCTCTACATATATCTGTGGGAACCACAGGTTGAAACACACAGGCCGACAGAGTTATAGTGAGCGATAGCTAATCGAGATCAATAGATCAATAGCCAACGCTACGGTAATTACCCATGAAGATTTATTACATTACATCCTGCAACTGCTTCGAGGGCAAATGACCAATTAACATACAGGGCTTTTCAACCGGCACACATTTATCATTATTTGAAATGCATGACCATAACCTGGTATCACATTACACCACCAGACATGCAAAGGTCCTCACAAGACTGTTATATGTGAACACGTGTGTGTGTGTGAGTGTGTTTCTAATCTATTGTTAACAGCCTGCTGATAAAGGACTTGGGTCTTGTGCAACATCAATGCCGGAGGGTTTATGTGCATCAATGGTAATAAAGATAAAAAAATCAGGTCAATTCAATTTCACCCTGTGCAATACCAATGGATAGTTTAGTGTTTCCTGTATAATTGTACAGGCGTGGCAGCCCACCAGGCCAACAAGATAACGCCCAAAAAATAACGCCAAATATCCATTCATTCTGAAATCACAAATCACTTGCGTTTGGGAGCCTCTCTGCGGCGCTGTTGCCTGGGACGCCATGCGAGTGGCTGCTGTGGAACGAGAGCGTATTATACTGTAGCGTCTTAGCCAGAGTCTATATCCTTGGTTTACCAGATGGACGACACAGGACAGTTTTATAACTTTCAAACGTTTACTTAGTAGGGCTGTAACCTAGTTGTCGTCCAGAGAGCCCCGAGTCGACTAAGATTCTCTCAGTCGAACATTCAAACAAAAAGTTTGACTTTTTTTATGAGCATTATAATAACCAAATAAAACATGATACAGAGGCTTAGCATGAAGGTATGTCATGACAGTAATCATGGAAAAGAGAAAATAGTTATTACAACAGCAGTAATGCTTCACGAGGAGATGGATTTCATGTTAGATCTAATATGAGACCAATATATAAATTAAAAACCTTGACAGGCAAGTGCTGCAATCGTGAAATAATCTGGACCATTAGTGTGAAAAGATCTGGATGAGCTGTTAACTTAACTCAGTCTTGTTTTGAATGGAGTTGATTGGCGTGATTGTATGCAACACAAGGGAGTGAATCAACACAACTTTATGTCAAGAACTCTTGATTGATCTATTGCCTGTTGATCTCTTCAAACAGAGTTGGAGTTAAAAAGATATTAAAAGATATATATATATTCACGCTCCGTAATAAAGCGATCTTAATTGGGGAACTGGACAGGCAGTGGGTCTAGTGTGTTACAATAAAACTGAACTAATGGGACAGTCCAAGGTGGGCCTAGTGGTGTTACATTAAATCTGAACTAATGGGACATTCCGCGGAGGGTCTAGTGGTGTTACATTAAAACAGAGAAGCCGAAGCAATGGTGGGGAAAAGTGAGGTGATCCCCGGTCAGGTTTCAAGTTGACACCGCTAGACCCACAGTGACTTGGCCTTTCGCTTCACGCTTCAGATCGCTTTATTACGGATGTTAAGGCTAGAAAATGTGCTCACCATTCCTGTAGGCAGTGTGAACTGTGAATTTCATTTATCCACCATGAACAGGGCACCAGGCGAAAACTCACAACTCATGATTGCTTTTGAGAGCAATATAAATCTAATTTTAAATTTAAGAATTTACTAAATAAAAACAAATCTTCACTTTTGGTAGGTGAAAATAGATCCCAGGAAAAGGCTACAAGAAGAGCACTTGGGGCCTGCATGTAGATTTCAGTAACCGGGCCTCCTGTTGCAAAATGTCCATATCATGAAACTACGGTGACATTTTTCTTCAAGCCAAGGAGGATATAGTGCACACTGTGTTCATGATGTGCTAATTTTTAACAAAGGTGTTTTAAACTAGTTGTACTCTGCAGTGTGTCCAGTCGTTTTAAACTAGTTGTACTCTGCACTGTGTCCAGTAGTTTTAAACTAGTTGTACTCTGCAGTGTGTCCAGTAGTTTTAAACTAGTTGTACTCTGCAGTGTGTTTAGTCATTTTAAACTAGGTTGTGCAGCACTTGCTTGCTTTGATTGTTCTCAGTCTAACTTTGGATAAAAGCTTAAGGACTAAATGAAAATACTATAAAATTAAAACGTCAGAATGCAAAGCAAGCTAAATCCAATCATTTTCTTCAGGCTCTGATTAAAAATGGAAAAAAGAATCAATAGACTAATCAACTATGAAAATAATCGTAAAGTCTTTGCCTCAGACTTCTACAGAGATCAAATGCACTATAAGCAAAGCGGTACAACGCTTCTTAATGACTCAACTGAGTAATTGCGAGCCGATATTCCCCCAGTGCAGTTTCCACCCATCTATACACTTTCAAGGTCGATGGCGTTTCTATTGATTTCGATGTTCCATACGCAGAGAGAAATGTCCACTTGTTTCAGCAGCGACCCTCCGCCGGCTCCAGGATTATCATGAGAGCAATAGAGACGGGTGACAAGAGCAACACAGAGAGAGAGAGAGAGAGAGAGAAGCTTCCCATCCCAAGAAGCTAATATTAATCTATCATTGCCGTCAAATAGTCTATTAGCTATGCTAGCCATATACTTCACTTGAACACCATAGTGGCGGCATACCAAGATGGACCCTTTTGTCTGAGAAAAAGGACAGGTTTGGCGAAAAGGTGGGACTGTGTTGTGAAAAGATGGGAGTGTGTTGTAGAAAACATGGAGGTTTTTTGTAGAAAACTTGGAGGTGTTTTATAGAAACAAGATGTTACACTTGCAGTTTTTTTAGAACATGTCAATACAAATTGTGGCTCAGTTTGGTTTCTCCAACTGTTCCCCAATTCTGTTGCGGATTCTGAAAAGGCTCTAGCTAACACTGAATACCCTTCCTAAACAAAGAAGTATTTTCACTCACTGTCAAAAGGTATGCAAAACTATTTTGGTGAACCATGGTTTGACTCGGCAGACGGGCAAGAATCAATTTTCAAGGTGAATACGACTTTAAATAGAGGGAAACTTTAATTAATTTAAAATTGCACAGAAGTGTCGCTGATCCATGGAATTAATTAAATGGGTGAAGTATAATAAAGCGTTTTACAGCAAAAACAGGTTTTGGAAGGATAATCAATTTAAAAGAGTTACTGGGTTTTTTCCGAGGCTGTATAAATGTGAAAAGGACAATAAATGACAAGCAGAGAGAAAAAAGCAGAGACTCCATTAAAAGTCCTCTCACACGGATACGCTTGAAGGGGAAAGGGCTTTGAACACGGAGAACTGAAGGTAAAGTCTGTCCTGTGTAGCTCAACCTCGTAGCTACGGGTTTAGATCCCATGCTAGGAAATGCACTCACGGTATTAAGGACACTATGGATAAAACATCCACCAAATGGCACTTTTTGATTACCGCTGTTAGGAAACTCTGTAAGCCTACGAAGGCTGCAACGTTTTACTTGCATAAAATAATAAGATGAAATCGATCAGTCAAGTGATACTGGATTAATTTCCCGGATTCATTCAACTCGACTAATGACTACATGTCTGCCCATTTCACGCCTTTTTCTCCCCCTTGATAATTCATTCATTTCTTTTAGTCATTAATCAAAATTAGACTTGATTAATTTCCCAAGTGCACTCCACTGGTGATGGACCATTAGTTTACGTCCCTTCACCGGCTGCACCTTTAGAGACACTTTATCTTCCCCTGTTTACACATTAACCGTTGGTCGATACATGTTCTTTGTTGATATGTCATTTCTTCCGATTGTTAATGTCTATATCACATTTCTGTATGTTTCTTGGTATGGGCCATAAAAGTGTTGTGATTGTGATTGATGAACTGGATGGTTGCTGTGGGTGCTGGTGCTGGTGGGAGGGGTGTCCTACCGGTCTGCCACCAGTGGTCCAGAATGGGGACCCCGAAGCTCCTCTTGGCCCACTCCAGAGTCTCCACGTCGCAGCGCTCCCCCGCCAGGAACAGAGACCGTAGACTGGAGAACATAGGAGAGAGAGAGAGACACCAGTCACACTCAATCGTACCTTTGTTTGACAATGCGTGTTTAATAATTGTCCTTAATTTAATTTAATTTAATTCTACCTCCCAGATGCATCCCCGTGACTCTGATTGTTGTGTTGTTTCCCTTGGTAAGCACTTTGTATTGTCTGTTTGCTGAAATGTATCCGAACTAATAACTCTTATTCATTTTCCACTAATTTCTTGTTCCTGCTGTGTGGTTTCACTTGTTAAGGACTCTGTAATGCTGTGTTGCACAAAAAACACTATAAATTAAGTTTGATTTGATTACATTTAGTTATTGGGCAGATGCCCAACACCTACCTGCAACTTAACAACACGTCATTCACTGCAAGTCACTTTGGGCAAAAGCGTCTGTCAATGACTATATAGTTAAACTAAAAATGTAAAGGAATATTCATATTGTACTGTAATTGTTCAGGGAAGATAGTGAAAAACGACTGGACAAAAAAGAATCAAACAAACAAATGTACTGCAGTCTAGCACCCCAATTTAGAGAAGAAACTTGAGCACAAGCAATGTGAGGAGAATAATTATTATTACAACTGTTTTTTTCCAGACAAAACTTCTGTTCCCCCCCAAAAATGATGTGCTCTTGGAGAGGCCTCTCAAAAGAAAAAGTATTTCCCAAACAAACACAAGGAACATTGTTATTAAACCAAAGCTCCTGACAAAGCACAAAGCAACATCAGTATTGTTTATTAAAATATAAATCAGTTTGCTTCCCATTAAAAAAATAAAAACTGCTGGATTTTGTTAAGATGGTGTAATTGTCGCCACCTCCAATAGCGAGAAAAACAAATTGACCCAACCTTTCTCATCAAGGGGAATAATTAATATTCTCTTGCTTTGATGGAATTAATTGGAAAATGATTTATATTTTGTTGATTATGTTTATTGGATAGAGCAACTAAGCATGCGGTGCTCTCTCCTCTTATCTGTTCATCTTTTAATATATTTGTATGGGCTTTTGTGCCTTCATGGAGACGACAGAAAAGACAGACGTGAGGGAATGACATAGCATAGCGCCACAATATGGAATTAAATCTGGGTTGCTACTACAAGGCGTAATGCCTGGTTAGCACACTATGTATATGTTTGTATATTCTTTTGTATATTATTTAGTATATCTTGCTGTTTTGGTATATTTTTATCTGGCATTTTGTTTATAGCTTAGCTTTTTACATTGCTTGTACTTGCATTGTGCACTGCCTGATGGAACAACATTTCACTATACATACTTCTATATACGTATACGTATGTATATGTGACTGATATAAATATATGTGAATAAAATATGTGAATAAAAGCTCTTGAATATAGCTGGTTGAGCAAGCCAGCCACCACTCACTCACACACTTTCCCTCGGTTAAAAGGAACGGCATACCATCCTCTTCTCACCTTCATCATGACAAAAACTATAACCGTTCAACAGAGGTCTATTGCTATTCTATTCATGTTTTCTTCCTATTCTCCTCTACCTTCTACTTAAAATACGCCTTAGGACTTTAGAAAAAGTGGCAGTGATTCAAGAAGTACTCCACAACAATGAGCGGTTGTTCCTGAAGCGCTGCTTTAAATCTATAGTGGCTTTTATTTTAAGGAGGAGGAAACATCAGGAACGTAGCGGTGGTTAGGACTGTTACTGTTCTTTTGGCAATAAAGGCATTAAAATTCAGTTGAGTATAGCTGCACCTTGTGAGATCTTTAAACCATAAAAATAAAACCACTGGAAGAGCACCCAACTGTGGTGTAACACCAGTAATTGCCATGTCTATGTGATTGTATTAAAAGTTGTATGACGTCACTTTGCAATAATCTGAACTAATAAAAAACAAAAGCAAAAAAAACCCAGATCACTACAATGAGATCTGTCGCTCACCGTCCATAAAGCTCTCAAGATAAGAACATTGGTGTTCTTAGGTAATAGTACTTTAAATGTACTTAAAATGTCCAGAAACCAAAACATTAAACATTACAATACATAACATTGTACTACTGTTTGACAGGGTATGCGAGCCACAGTTAGCGAGCACAGAGTCTGGCAGTAACTGACTCAGGGGCAGTGGCGGTTTTAGGCCATTTTTGGGGGGGCTTCAGCCTCCCCAAATTCAATCTCAGCCCCCCCAAACGAAGGAAATGCAAGTCCTGGCGTGAGTTGTAATGTAAAGTGTAACTTCCGGAGGCTAGAGTCGTGGGTTGTCAGCTCGGTCTGGGTTCAAGGCCCGGTGAGGGAGATCTCTGTGGCGCCGTCTTATGTGTTATGTGACGTGAATTGTGAAGTACACGTGCAAATTCTGTCCATCTCACCACGGGCGTCTTGTTGGCGCAACGGACAGAGCCATGCGCTATGAGCTCCGGGGAGCGGGGTTCAAGTCCCAGTGAGGGAGTGTGCTGTGGTGTCATCTTATTTCTACATGAATTATAATGTCAAATGCAAGTGCGACTTTCCATCACATCACAGCAGTTGTCCTGGTGGCGCAACATAGAGAGCTGCAGGTTGTTGGCCCTGCAGGCCAGGGTTCGAGTCCCGGCAAGGTACAGCTATGTGTTTTCCTCTTGTGTATTGTGATGTCAAATACAAGTGCGACTTCCTAGTAGGTCAAAGTGAGCGTCCGGGTGGCGCAGGGGAGAGCACTGCAGGTTATCAGATCTGTAGACCAGGGTTCGAGTCCCGGCAAGGGATGTACTCTTGTGTACTGTGATGTCAAATAAGATCTCTTATTTCTAAGTCATGTGAATCGTAAGGTCAAGTATAACTTCCGACCACATCTTAGCTGACGTCTTGGTGGTCGAGCGTGAAGGGCTGTTGGTGAACACTCTGTGGACTCAGGTTCGAGTCCCTGCTCACACGGCCACCAAGAAGAAGGTCACAACCAAAGGGCCTTCAACGTCAGCAGAACCCCTCCATCCCCCCCTTCATAGGGGCTGGGGGGGGTGTTACTACTAAAGCTGTCTTGGAAACATTTTGTGTGCGGACATGAAAGTGACTTTTCTTTAATTAAGTAGTTAATGATGTTTCCCCCCCCCTGGATATATATATAGTATATATAATATAGTATATATAATATAGTATACTATATTATATATTATATATAATATAGTATACTATATATATGCAGGGAGGGGGGAAACATCAACCATTTCTATTATTGATTTTATGTATTAGTTTTGCAGACCTATTTATATACCCACACAAAGAAACTGGGTGCCA
>JAOPJH010080580.1:0-17105 GCA_027122575.1 Merluccius polylepis
ACACACACACACACACACACACACACACACACACACACACACACACACACACACACACGCTAACATGTACTCAAACACACACAAACATACACACACTCACACACACACACACACACATTATATATCTTTGGTTACATATATGCCTTTCATCAACACTTTTCCCCTCGTTTTGTCTCCAAGCTTCTCGTACCATGGACATATTCTCTGCGGGGTGGGCAAGGACAGACACAACAAAACAGTGAGTTAATTTTCATAAGGCTCCATTTCATGGACCGTCTGCATTCAATTTAAAGAATGAAAACGAGACCACCATTAATATTGGGCGTATGAAAATGAAGAGCACATGTATACACGGAAGACCCAAGCATATCATGCCAGATGTTGTCATAATCCAACAAAAAAAAATGTCCCAAACCTTTGGGATTTTGAGGGATTTATGCAATTTGCATTAGTGCTCAAGCAGGGACTACAAGTACATGGAGATGGTAGGAAATTCCTGGCATCAATTAACAAACAGCCCACACAACGCAGTGGCTATATTGTACCCTGTCGAAATTGCTGTATTCACCAGCAGTGGGACAGCCTATACATTTTTAACCTCCTTCACAGCTGGTGGTGGTGTGGGACACGGCGCACGTCAACAGACAGGGAAAGGTGGTTGCTGTCTTGGCCAAAGCGCACACAGATGTAGACGTCCGGACCATGAAGGTGGCCCACTTTGATGACGCACGGTAACCCCCTAAATCATGATGTCATGGTCCTGTCTAGCTCAACTGTTGGCGCATGGCATTAACACTGCCAGGTCGCAGGGTTCGATTACCACTGAGGTCACAGTTTTGGCCCATGACAAGAATGTGTGCACTCAAGGTATTCTTAAACTCTTTTTGATAAAAGTGTCGACCAAATGGCAAAAACAATGATGTTTGGTTGTTGGTAGGTTGTATAAAAACAACAACATCATCATCTTCTTCATTATGACCTTCTTGACTCTGTCATTGGTCAGGATGGTGTCGTGTGGGCGGGACAACATACGCCTGTGGCGAATGAGAGGCGGTGCGCTGCGCTCGTGCCCGGTGGACCTGGAGGGCTACCGCTCGCTGGACTTCACCGACGTGGCCTTCGAGCAGGGACACCCTGACGACCCAGAGCCCCAGGACCGCACGCTGTGAGTCCGCACGGTGTTTAGATGGCCATGTTGGAAAACACCGAAATGTTTGGGTTGGTCTGCGTCGTTAATACACAAGTGCGATATTTGAGGTTTTTGTTTATTTTTATGTGTAAGTGTAAGTGTAACGGTTGGCAGTGGCCTTTGCCGCTCTTCGTTCTCTTGTGACGTCTCACTGTAGCTGTTCTTTATTAGTTCAGTCAAGTCGGTGTAAGCAGGATTCAGTACTTGGCACAACCAATTCTTTAGACAAACTACCGTCCACACCCACACCCCTTGTAAGCATTCACAGCTGATGAAATATTCTCCTTGGGCTAATGAGATGTTTGAGTGCATTTATAAAAAAAAGTATCACTTTACTAATTATTTGTCAGATGCTTTTAAACAAAGTTACTTACTGAGGGGTTGGTTGGGGTTAATTTAGGAGCAGGTTGGGGTTAGGCATTTTAATGGAAGGATGCATACAGGGGGATATTGGGGATCGAACCCAGTACCCTTTGGCTGGCAGTTGAACACCCTAGTAGCCGCCATGCTATCCTGCCCCTAAATTGAAGTCTTCCTTCTTCGTTGGTCTCCTCCACACCGCCAGTTATGTGAGCAGTCTCAGCGGCCACATCCTGGAGATCGACTATGGCCAGGTGCTGATAAAGAACGTGAGGAGACTGCAGCCGTCCCAGCCTGTCCACGGCCCGCGCCGGGAGAAGTGGACCTTCAACACAGGTCGGTCATCACGGCCACCCACCTCAAAAAGTCAAAACCTACATATGCACAAAGTCAATATTTAATTGGGGTATTATTAAGATTGCAAGCAAGATAAGATAATACAATTTTAAAATGTACACTTCGCAGAATTTGTAATGGTGTGTGTGTGTGTGTGTGTGTGTGTCTCTGGGCCAGGGCCAGGGATCGCCATCAACAGCATCAGCTTCACATCCTCGTTCTGTGCGACGGGCTCCGAGGACGGCTTCCTGCGCCTCTGGCCCCTGGACTTCTCCTCCGTCTTCCTGGAAGCCGGTAAGAATTGGACTCGCCTTCCTCACGTTTACTCTTTCGCAGCGCTTTTATCCAAAAGCTAATGCACAGTGCATTGTAGATGCGGTTCATAACACCCACAGGTTCGATCATTGACTTGTAGACTGTGGACATTGGTCTCATACAGGAAGAGGTGCTCAACCTCGATGAGACAAACCTGAATAAATTAAGTAAAATACATTGTTTTTTAAATTGGGGGACTGAACCCGGCAGCCTTCGGCTGGGAGTCGAACACCCTAGCCAGTACACTGCACTCCATCGGCAAGCTGGACAAAGAGGGGGAGTGTGAGGGCTTTTGTGTTTTTAGAGAATTCTGCCCTTCTCTACTCCTGCATTCGACTAACTTTTTTTCCAGTTGATTTGCTGCTTTGGGCCCTGAGTACATCCACTCATGAGGATAAGAGGATCATTTATTCAATTTAGTGCACTTAGAAAGCCTCTGTGTGGAAGTATGTGCTCCACTAATGCGTCTGGGGTCACTTAGGGCAGCAACAGTCAGAAAGAAAAGAACAACTAATGAAAAACATTTAGTTTCCCACAGTTTATAGTGAGTCACATCTGAACCCGATAAGGGATTGAAAAAATGCATTTTGAGTGTTGCCAAGCACATTCTCTATCTTATGATCCCACTTCATTGTAACCCCTTTATTTCGTTATCTTTATTCAAGGTGTCATCTCATCTGCCAGTGGGTCTGAGTAATGTACTAAACTGGTCAAGATAACATTTTATTTCATTCGAGAACTGTGGGTGAAGTACAGCTCAGTAAAGGGGAATTAAAACTAGAACCAAATTCTAAGTAAGAATATGCAAATGTTTGATGAATCTGCAAAAGGTTCATGAGTGATTTGCAAACCACACACAAAATTAACTTTCAAATGTTTCTGCGTGTGTCAAATGTTATACTTTACGGTAGCAGGTTATAATTACGGTAAGCTGGTGTTAGCTAAGCTAAGATCAGTCCAATACAAATCAGACCCGATAACCCTGTGGCCCCTCCCCCCCCCCACAGAGCACGAGGGTCCCGTGAGCCTGGTGGCGGCCTCAGGCGACGGCCTCCAGGTACTGGCCGCCACCTCCACCGGTAACCTGGGTTACCTGAACGTGAGCAGCCGCGGCTACAACACGCTGATGAGGTCGCACACCAGCCGCGTGCTGGCATTTAGCTGCGACGGCGTGCGGCGCCACCTCGCCACGGCGTCCGGTGATGGCTCGGTCCGTATCTGGCACATGGACTCCCTGCAGCAGGTCAGCCCACGCACCACCGTGACGTTGTTTACATTTTGTCATTTGGTTTTCAGACGCTTTTATCCAAAGCAACTTAACAGACGAGGCTAGAACTGTCACAGCTTGTTATACGGCTTTGTTGAATACTGGATTCTGATCAATCTGGTCAATTACAGCATTATACCGTCTGTTATTTCTGAATAGCAGACCGCTGCTATGAATAACAGACCGTTGCTATGAACACTGTTTCCAACCGTAGAATCTGACTTTTTTTTCTTTTCTTTTTTTTTAGAGGAGCCAATAAAATATTTTTTGAAAACATTAAAATATTGTTTTGTTGTTATATTTTGTGTCAATCACTGTTCTGTGCAACTTTAACTGTAGCGTAGTATTTTTATTAACAAAATGTCATGGAATTTGAGTTATAACACCTGTGTCATCTCATTCATGCCCATGCTGTACTGAATCCCATCCCCGTATTTATCTTTCTCATTTGTGTGTTTGTTTTCCCCCAGCTGTATGACTTTGTCTCAGAGGACAGCCCCTGCATGGTGGCCTTCCACCCCAGCCTGCAGCTCTTCTCCTGTGGCTTCAGCTCAGGCCTCGTCAGGGTCTTCGACGTCCGCAGCGCTGAGATGCTGGCGGAGCACAAGTGGGTGCAAGGTCATGCGTGCAGTGTGCATGTGTGAGGGACACGTTTCTGTCAAACAATGTTCCTCTTCTGGTGTAATGGATCCATAGATCCACTATCCATAGACTCCATAGTCTATAGAGCCTAGTTTCTATAGACTCTTCTTTTTTGTATGCATGTTTGTGTGTGTTTTTATGTACTAATTGTGTGTCTGTGTCTCTGTCTGTCTGTTCCAGGCAGCATCGTGGTGAGGTGGTCAGCCTTCTCTTCTCTCCTAGTGGAGAGTTTATGTACAGTGCTGGCTCCGCAGGTTTCCTGGTGCTCTACGACGCTGACGACGATCACAGTGTGCTCAGGGTGCAGGGTACGTACACACACACACATTGGGGCTGCAACGATTAGTCGATCAACAGAAAATTCATCAAATAAAATTTTTATAATCGATTAATCATTTAGGTCATTCATGCGACTACAAATACCAAATATTTGCAACATTGCTTGGTGCTTTCGAAATTCAAATGTTTAGTTCATGGATCATTATATATAATGAATACTTTTACTTTTCTTGGCTGCTTGTCAGATAAAGCAAGCAGCTTTAAGACATCGCTTTGGACTCGACTATGAAAATAATCATTAGTTGCAGCCCTACCACACACACACATGCACACGTGCACTTTGCTTACTTACTACTTCTACTGATGGATTAAAATGCTATGTTGAGGGTTTGCTTTTTTTAATTAAAATTCCACAGATTATGGAACCATGTTAGATTTCTTTCACACCATGGGATCAAAGATTGTACATATTGTACAATGTACGGTATGTTGAGTAACACTACAGACTAAAAAGTGTAGATGTAAATGTATTCCCCCAAGATTTTGATAGTCTTGGGTGAATAAGCACAGGACAAAAAAATGTAATCATCCCGTCCAGGCAACGCGGTGGCCCATGGTACTGAGCGTGCTCCAGGGGCCCTGACTGTGAGCAGAGACAGCCGCTGCCTGGCCTTCATCGGGCCCTCGGAGTACATCGTCACCCTGGCAGACGCACGCACACTGGACGAGGTAAACATCTTGACAAGGTTGTTTTTGTTGAAACCTTGAGTGCGGGCGTTAGCCGAAAATGGCGATCAAACATGAGGTTCCTTTGGTCCAACACTGAACTCTAAACTATAAATGTCTGAACAGAGTAGGTTTATATGTGTTTTTGTGTTACTCTTTTACATACTTTTATAGGGCTTGTACATCGCGACGTCACATCGCAATGACCGCCTCCATTTTGGAAGCACTGGAGCATTGCAATGTTAGTTATTATGTTGGTAGTCATGGTTTTTCAGTCATTGTTTAGCAATTAATGGTGAAATGATGTCTCATTATGGGGAGACATTGTTGTGTTTTGAAAATGCCACAGCATTTCTCCTGTGATACGTGACAAAACAAAGTTGTCATTAACCTAGGTTTATGGTATATTTTTGTTGATTTAGGATTTTACAGTACTACAACTCTCTCGTGTCCTCTCAATATGGTGGAGCAACGCCAACAAAGAATCCCATGATACATTCTGATAACAAGCCCTATTACTGTATTTTTTATTTGGTTATTTTTGTTTTATAATTGGACCTTTCATTCATAACTTCACAGTGTGTGTGTCTGTATCTGTGTGTTCTCTGTGTCTCCAGCTGCTACGCGTGGACATCAGCATCCTGGACGTGGCGAGCAGCCGGCTGGACACGGCCCTCAGCGTGTGCTTCTCCCCGGGCTCCTCAGAGGGACACCTGCTGGTCGCCACCTCGGCCAACAAGGTCCTGTGGATCAGCAGCAAGACCGGCCGGCTCTTCAGAGAGGTGACGCTGTCCCCATGCAATAATCCCTGCTGTCATTTAGTTGAATTATTTTGTTAAACTTGTTAAACATGAAACATGTTTCATGTTCTGATCCATGGACTCAAACTCCGACAGGTGTCCGAGGTTCACAAACAGCGGTGTGTGTCGCTGGCAGTGAGCGAGGACAGTAGGTACCTGCTCACGGCTGGAGATGACGCGATCAAGGTTTGGGATTACGAAATGCTGCTCAACATCAGCGCCCAGGTAGTCAATCAGTCAATCAATCAATAAGTTGTTCATTGTCAATCAATCAATCGATCAATCAAGCATCAATATGGAAAAAGAAGCAAGAAAAGAGACTACCTGCACCCACCCTTTTTAACCTCTGCTCTGCTGTATGGTAGAAGGTAATAGGTCACACCCAGTGCATCCAGCAAGTGGGCTTTACCCCTGACCAGATGGGTGTGGTCTCGGTGGGTGACGCCATTTTCTTCTGGGACTTCCTGGCCAAACCCGTGCACCACTTGAGTGACAGCCGGTACTGACCGATCACACATTTCATTCTTTGCTGTTGACATATTGCTATTGATATATTAATTAAAAGATGTCGATTGTTATTTATCATGGAACATTTTGTGTACCCTTCATAGCAAGGTAAAAAAGGGTGTAGCTCATAACCCCTAATTGTCATAAAGTATATAAAAACGTGTGAAATGACCACACGTTGACCAAGCCAGTGATATGGCAGATGTAACTGGGGGCAGAGCCCTGTTAATAGGCAGAGCTACATCTGTGTTTACACAGATGTAGCATTGGTGCAATGGCACCAACACATTACATTGGTGCAATGGCACCAATGTAAAATGAACTATAAAAAGGAAATAACATGTATGTACATGTCTGACGTGTGCTCTGCTGGTTTGTACTTTCTCACAGCTCTCCGTCCAAGACGAGCTCCGTCTCCCCTCTCAAATCAGGTATCCGTCAGTCAAAGCTGAGCCTATAGACCCTTTTCACAGAGGCATCATCGTAGGACAAACACAGGTGTCGCTCATAACGCTTATTAGAGGTCTGCTCCTTATATGTGCCAGGGCACGGGTAGTAGACTAAACCAGCAAAGATAAGTCTACTACTGCGCTACTGTTGGTCCTACGATGATCTATTCTGTAGCGTATTTACCTGTGGCGTGAAGGGATTACCCATGACTCACAGGTTCCGCTTGCTTGCTCGCTCGCCTCCATAGCACTAAAATCCCAGCGGAAACCCAAAGAGGACGGACTGGTGCTGTCCAATGGGATGCCTCGACGGGCCGCGCCCCTCCCCTCCGTCTCCCCCCCGCGGTGGGACATCAGCGCCATAGACGCCGTGGATCAGGAGGGTATGAGGTTAAACTGCAGGCACATGTCACATGCAGCACTGAGATTGATAGACACAGGTTTAGAATTATTCTGATGAAATTTCACATGAATGCCTCAATCGTTTACTATGTACTTATTCAGTTTTTTCGATAAAGCGTATAAGCCTTTTGCCTCTTTATAAAGACGAAAGACGGAGAGGAACATTTATTTTTATTTAAACAGATCAAAACTTAAAATCACTTCTAAATTGGCTTCTTGTTGTAATATTGACAAACTAAGAATGAAATGTAATTCTTTGTCTCTCCCGCTCTCCCTACCTTCTCAGTGTTGGGCTCCCTGTCCCTCTGTGAGGACCCTGAGGGGTCTTCGTCTGTCCCTGCCCAGGTCCCTGGTCCCACTCCCTCCCCTGATCCCTCCCCTGGTCCCCAGTCCGCCTCCTCCTCCTTCCTCAAGGTCACAGAGCTGGTGGACGCCTCTTCCCTCAGGACCACTCAAAGCCCCTCTCTGCTGGAGAAAGGTAGAAGGTCCTTCTCAAAACCCAATGTTGATGAGAGATACAGGGGGAACTTGTTTGCCTCATGAATTCGATTAGATTATAATAGTTGTGGGGTCTGTTTTGATGGAGACATGCTAAGGACATTTGGCCTGTGAAGATCTGCACACTTTCTACTTGTCTTCCATGGTCAACTTTCTAGTTTGTCTATAATATTAGCCCTTGTCTGTCTTCACATTAAAATAAACTGTAAACAATTGAACCATTCTAATCAAACCTTAATAAAAGGTTGACAAAGAACTGATCAATATTTTCACGGGTCTTCATCAGAATCTGAAGCCAAAGAGCAGATCCGGCCAGATTGTTACAAGCACTTCACCCCACGCTATAAGACCACTCTTCTGGATCGGGTATTTTACTGCTATGTAGTAGATGGATGCATAAATACAGTCCCTTGATAAGTTTATATGCTGATATATATATTATTCTGCCCAGACTGCTGTGGCCCCACACCCAGGAGAAGAACAACGCTTGAGTTTAAAAGCAGTGATTGGCTACAACGGCAATGGGCGGGACAATATGGTGTGGAGCCCAGACACAGGTAAATATTCTCTGTAGAAAACAAGACTAGGTCAACCTAGTGAATTGCAGGGCTCTGGCTGTCTTAAGCTCTGCTGGACAACCTGTAGTTTGTAGTTTGAAAGAAGCTTATCGCAATGTCCAATCCAATACATTTTTGGATACGAGATGCATGCTTACGAGGCACGGCCTCATTTGTCTGCAGGTGTATTTAATTAGTTCAATTTGGAAATGAAACGCCGCAAGATCAAATATACCACTGTTGACTGCCTTAAAACCTCTTCTCTCTCTCACGGGATTCAGTCAGTTAGCTACCTTCGCTGCTCTAGGCCAAAAAAAGGGGTTAATAATTTAATTGTAACGTGACTTAATCACTACAAGATGTTTCTCAAACAAGAAAAAAACATAAATGATTGATTATTGAAAATAACGCAGTACTAATCCCCTGCTGTGTGTGTGTTGCAGGGGTGTTTGCCTACTCCTGCGGCTGTGTGCTGGTGGTGGAGAACCTCCACACTGGGGCCCAGAGGCACCTGGTGGGCCACACGGAGGAGATCTCCACCCTGGCCGCCTCCAACGACTCACTGGTACTTCCCTCACGTGGCTCACTTTTTTTCATGATTGGGGTCACACTGTTTTAAATTGTGGACACACCATTTAAATTAGTGTGGATGCAAAGATGAGGGTGACTGTGTCTGTGCAGGTCTAGCAATTAGGGTGGTTTCTGGGCTCAAACCCTGATGTCCACCAGTCAGTACCATCTAGGAAAGATGCCTAACCTCTACTATTCCTCCTATTAATGACATGAAATTAAATTAAATAATGCAATGAAAAAGACCATAACGTTGCCTACTTTTCCTCTCCTTTCTATTAGCATCTTGAGCAAGCCATTTTGTAAGTGAGGGGTTAGTAATTAACCCCGTAACTGTCAGAGACTGTTACTTATGACCACACCAGTCATTGTACCTCATCCTGCTCATGCGGTGTCCCTTCCCTAACCCAGACAGTGGCGTCCGCTGCAGCAGGCAGCAGGGGCGGCAGGAGTCTCATTTGCGTATGGGACGTTCAGAGTGGAGCCTGTCGCAATACCGTGTCCTATCACAGGGGGGCGGTGCAGAGCATGGCCTTCTCCAGAGATGACCTCTTATTCCTCTCAGTAGGTCAGTGTCTGCCTGTCATGGCTGTGTGTAATAGAAACATCAAAAGGATCAGACTATATCAAGGATCAGACTATATCAAGAGCAAACAAAATGTTTCGAATACAGACTTGCTTTTTGGTTTTGTATTCATTTGAAAGGATTATAAAGTACGAGATTATTAGTGTCACAGTTGTATGCATTTACAGATCAATCACTCATGTATTTACCATTTCAATATTGACTGACTTATGAGCATCAGGGATAAGTGCTCATAAGTTGGATACGTCATGAGATAAGCTGCTTATAGCAACCTACAGTGAACTACTTGAATACAACCGCAAACACTGCTTCTCCACGCCACCTCCTGCAGGCGACTTCTCTGACCCCGTGGTGGCGCTGTGGAGCAGCAGGACCTTCCAGCTGCTGTCCACCATGAGGGCTGAGGGGGCCCTGCACCACGCGGCCTTCAGCCCCACCAGGGCGAGCCAGCTGGCCTGCGTAGGCAGCCAGGGGGCGCTGTTCTGCCTCGTCGACTCCAAGCTCCACGACGTGGACCTCAAGGTACACAGACTCACTCGGTAACTCATTGTTGGGATGGTAGGGAGATATATTGTGTGTTTGTGATGTGTGAGTGTAGAATATGAATGAAATGACATTCATATTCTATGTCACTGTGTAGAATTTTTTCAACATAGACTTGAAATAATTATCGAATGTAATTGACTTTGTACCTTTTTTACATTTTAAGGGTTATTTTTAGGGACAATTGCCAGACCAAATTACTCACTTAGACAGCAGGAATGACACATTTCTTCTCTAAATATTTTGGTGTTTACACATTCCCCTTGAATTTACCAGCATGGACAGGATAACAAAACAAAGCAGCGTCATTTCTTGAGTTAGTATTGAAGGTATCAGTTCACTAAGGTGCAGCGGTACGGTACTTTTGGCATTTTTTTTAAATTGGCAGCAACCTCTTATCTTTCATTAGATAAGAAAACATTTTTGAAATGTCAATAAAATGTAAGTTAACTGACTATCCTCTTCTATAGTTCCAGCGGGTTGCCACACCAGCGGGGCTGGGCGGGGCCAAGCTGACCTCCCTGTGCTATGGCACCGATGCCCTGCTGTTCACAGGCAGCAGCGGTGGACACGTGTGCGTGTGGGACTGCCAGCGCCAGCGCTGCTTCATGACCTGGCGGGCGGACGATGGAGAGATCGGTACGAACCATCGCTCCGTCCTCTGACCTCGGATTAACTTAAATCTCGCTCGCTCTCTCTCTCTCTCCTTTCTATTTCTCTTTAAGGGTAGGTCTAACACAAGCGACATAGTCCCTGTAGTTGACCCCCCCCCCCCTCTGCCTCTCTGCCCCCAGGGGTGCTGCTGTGCCGCAGGCACCGCCTCCTGACCGGCAGCAACACACGGCGGCTGAGGCTCTGGGGGGTGGAGGCAGTGGAGGCCCTGAGGCTGGACAAGCAGGCCTCCAGCACCACCCACAGGTGACCCACACATGATGCTAGCGGTGGGAATCGCTATTACGATATTTTGCCTGAGATTGCGATGGTATCACGATACAGCGATTCTGCGATAATCGATACATAGCAAGACCATTCGTCTATGACACATCACTACTACGATATCCATGTAACTGAATAAGAAAAAATACCCCTAAAAAGGCAAAAAGCAGGAATTATGTATTTATTCACCGTGTTGTGGTATCAGTTTCATGATTTCAGATGAATTTGAGATGAACAATGTACAACAAAGTGCAAGGAGTCTTAGCTTAGTGCCTCTTCAACACACATACACACACAATGACTGCAACTTGCCCATCATTCCAATGTGAACTTCCGTTCAGTTTACCCTCATTCATTCATTCATTCATTCATGACTCTTCGCCACCACGAGGAGTCATGAAGTAGTGACTCTGGTAAGTCAAAATGGTAATAGGCTGAATGCCGGGGAATACGTTTAGAGTGCCAGCATGTTTTAATAAAAATAACGATATTTGGCGCCATAAAGAATCGCAAGAGGAAGTATCAAGATATAGTCCAGGATCGATATTTGATACAGCTCCACCTCACTTAGCACTTAACCTCTGAGCTCCGAGTCTCCCAGAAAACTCTGTGAATGTCCTGTGAAGTTTGTTTAAATATTCTCTAATATTAAAATAATAATAATATACACATTTTCTTGTATTATCAAAACAAATGAAACGTCACGATGGTATCTGAAGTATGTCGTGATCAGATATTTTGTTCTGGCTTTCTGAGGCCTTACTCGTCGAGGGGCAGTCTCCTCCGCAGCGTGGACTGCTTGATATAGACGTAGTCTTGATGTGTTGTCACCAGAGTCCCCCGGTTGTCTGTCCCTCAGCGGGGCCCGTGTGCTCCTGGAGCAGGAGATCCTGCTGGACGGGGCGGTGGTGAGCGCGGCCTTCGACGAGGCCCTACACATGGGCATCGTGGGCACCACCGCGGGAACCCTATGGTACATCAACTGGCTGGAGCGCAGCAGCATCCGTCTCATCAGCGGACACAAGACCCAGGTACCACGACCCCGCAACGCTGTCGGTTCTCTCCTTCTTCTTCTTCTTCTTCTTATCAGCACCCGATGGACCAAGGCACTCTGTTGTCATGGCAACGGTTCTTAATAGAGCTGGGATGATGCGCTTATCTCCCTATTCGATACTATCATGATACTTGGGTGCCGATTCGATATGTATTGTGATTTTTAGGTATTCAGGCATTAAAACATCGATTAAAAAATGGTTTAAAAAAATCACAATACTTAAGTAAATCATTTTTTCCCCTATCCCTAGTTCTTAACATGCTGGGCTTTGGGTGGGGGTTGTACTAAATAGTAACTAACAGGGCTTGGGCTACTTTATGCTAGGTGTAAGATAGTATAGTATAGACCAGAGTGTTGGTACTGGGTTCAATCCCCAGTGTCGTCGTAGCCTACCTGCGGACGTCATTGAGCAGGAAGCTTAACCTCAAACCCAGGTCCTTAATGACTTCTATCAGAATTCACTGTAAGTCGCTTTGGATGGCCTTTTCGCAAAACAATTAAATGGTAGTAAATCATCAGCTGGCGGCTGGCATCTGAGGGCAATTTAGTTGGAATGTTTGCACATTATACACCCAAATACATTCAAACATGTCTGAGCATGAGCATCCTGAATCCACTGTGTGTGCGTCCTCCTCCTCCTCCTCCTCCTCCTCCTCCTCCTCCTCCTCCTCCTCCTCCTCTTCCTCCTCCTCCTCCAGGTGAACGACGTGGCGTTCAGCACAGACGAGAGCCACTTCGCCACCTGCGGGGAGGACGGCAGCCTCCGAGTGTGGTCTTCCCCCAGCAGGGAGCTGGTGGTGCAGTTCCAGGTCCTCAACCAGGTGATAAATGTCTCGGACTTGTGGCTCTTTCCGCAGTCTACTTCCCTCCCAAACCTGTAGGTGGCGATGGCGTGCTTTGGTTTGTGTGGGTGGTTTTTTGGTTGTGTTCAACAGTTTTCTGGTGCGGAATACATTTACATTCTCACACATCATTCTTCTTTCATTTAAAAAAAAAATGTTTTAATCAACTGCTGGTTACACTCAGGATGTTCACGGAAAATACATGAAAACCACATTGCTCTTTTTTTTTTTTGTTCCAACATATGAATTGACCGTGAACAATGTGAGACTTTGTTTCAGATTGTATTAACCTTTGCTCATGCAAAACAATATAATTGACTCTTCTGGGCTGTTTCTATGTAGCTTTAAACGGGAGGGGTTTCTGTATAGAAACCGACCTGGAGACTACCAGGAATAGAAAGCTCTCCTACTCCTGCATGGCCATTCTCATTGTGTATGTTATTATAGTCCATGTTTGGACTATAATAACTTTGCAAATATGTGGATGGAAATAACCACCAGAGGTCATGTTCAAATGTGTGCCATGGGGGCGGGGGTCTACACCGTCAGCTAACACCCCTTGTGTTTGTGTGTCTGTGTGTGTCTGTGTGTGTGTGTGTGTTTGATTCCAGGGCTGTAGTTGTGTGTGCTGGACCCCGGCGCCCGCCCACCCTCCCGGGGCCGGGGTGTGCGTGGCGGCGGGCTACAGCGACGGAACCGTCCGGATCTTCCGTCTGGCGTCCGGGGAGATGGAGAGGAAGCTGCAGCCTCACAGAGCGCCGGTCACCGCCATACAGTACTCCGCCCACGGTGAGCCACGTCACGTTGCGTTGTCAGGGTTGCTATGGAGACAGGATGACCAGTAAAGACTATGTTCTGGGGGGAGGGTTGGCATGCCCATTGGCGGGCCCATTGGCGGGCCAACTGTCAACCTCGCTCCCGCGTGCCCTTGAGCAATGTCATGATGGAAGTCCCTGGCGGCGCAGCGCCCCCTTGTAAACATGCGTATCACGTTGCATTAAACACAAGTGTGAATCCCAGGGTTTTCTTTTTGTACAGGTCATGTGATCCTCTCGGCGGGGAAGAATGGTCTAGTAGTGGTCAGTAACCCAGAGAATGGAAACACCGTCCGTGTGTTGAATGACCACAAAGGCGCACTGGTCACCTCCCTCCAATGTGTGGCCAAACAGGTTAGAGCAGCGCGGGCCCCACCCAGTGCCAGGCACTTCTAGCAATACTACAGAATGACATGGCAGAGAAGCCTGTGAGACTGAACTGAGGATGAATTGTTGTCTTGGAACTGTAATTAGTGTTGATGTAATCAAGTATTTGATCGTTCTGATGATAAATCATGCAGAGTTGTTACTGGAATCGTATCTGTGTGAGTTGTGTAGCAGGATTTACAGGTTTTGTTTACTTTTTTCCAGTACAAGCAATTTGGTTTGGAAGGAAACGAGTTGTGGTTGGCTGCCAGTTCGGACAGACGTGTCAGTGTGTGGGCTGCTGATTGGCCGAAAATCAAATGCGACCTTCTCGATTGGCTGACATTTCCCGCTCCTGCCTATAATGGGGTAATGTGTTGTAGAACACACCGGTAGAACTTGCCTGACAAAGCATTTTATTTGGCTTTCATCTTTATCCATGCAAAGCCACAACCTTTGTATTTTTTACCATAATTACCCTAACATATTACCAAAACTGTTGATTATATGTACAGTTTTTGTTTATCTGGCACAAATTATTTCCAACAAAAACAAACAGGCCCGTTGCAGTGCATGGAATATATTTGTAGATAACCTAAATCCATCTGTTGGTTCTTAAACGGTCTTCCATGAGGTTAATATTGCGTTGTCCTTAGTGTCTACCAGTCTTTGTGTCTGAGTCTGTCTGTTTGGTTTCTGTCCCTACATCAGGAGGGTGAGGGCCCCCCTCCCAGTCTGGCAGCCTTCTGCCCCACAGACCCTGGTCTGGTGGTGTATACCGGCTATGCTGTGGAGAAGGAGATCTCCTTCTACAGCCTGGCCAGGAAACAGGTAGACTGAAATCCCTTCCCTCTACCTGCATTCAACTGCTTCAAAAACGTATATACTGAGAGATTGGACAGAGCGAGATTGCTTGTAGTTATTCACGTGGGACAGTCTAGTCTAGAGCATTATACTCCCAGCCGAAAGGTTCTGGGAGTCCATTGTCCAGAGTCTCCCCTGTAAGCATCCTTGAGCAAGATGCTTAACCCCTGACCTGACCTTTACTGTAAGTCGCTTTGGATAAAAGTGTCAGTTTCAGGCTTTTACATAATGTAACTGTCTCGCATGGATAGATATGGATAGATAATAAGACATTTTCCATATCGCAATTTATCTCATTGTACTTTTGTTCTTAATTTGTTGTTGTAAATTGTTAATATTCAAATTCTGAGCCCCTCTCAAAGACAATTTTCTCTCACTTTTGACGAACAATAAAGTTTTGTCATCTAATCTAATCTTGCCTAATAAATGGTCAATATTGTGCTAGAACATTCTCTCCGTGTGTGTGTGCCCTGCCATCTCTCCAGGTCGTCAGGAAGATTACACTGCCCCACTGGGCCACCTGCTTCAGCCTCTCCCCCAAGGATCCTCTGATTGCTGTGGGATCAAAAGGTATGTGTTCCAGCATGTTCTGTTTCACCTGACTAGAACCACTATGGGCCTTATGCCATCTTTCCACTGGTAGTACCAGCTCGTCTCGCCTTGACTTAGCGCAGCTTTTTTGCCTTTCCATTGCCGATATCTGACACCTGGTACCTGCTAACTGGTGCTTTTTTGCAAGACGAGCTGGTACTACCAGTGGAAAGACGCCATTATTCACCTTGCGGCCATCTTGGTTCTAAATGCTAGCTGGATGGGGGGAACTGAATGCGGAATTCAGTTGCTTAAGAACCAAGATGGCCACTAGGTGAATAATTCCACATAATAATTCAGTATAATTGGGAGTGAATAATTACCGTCATCATGATTATATGATGGGTAGACTTGGTTGTGAAAAACAATGTGACCGATCAACACAACATAACATTCAAATAAATTACCATGTAGGGGTTCATTTATATATGCCTCTTGTATGCTTTTTAGTCACTTACGTATTATTTACCACCTTGTCAATCAGGAAAATACTAAATCCCTAGTTGTTATTACCAGCAGCACGTTGGCATGTGGGCATATTTACAAATGGGAACGTTGTAATGATGGTAAATCCAATATGGCGTGAACATGGCATGAGGCCAATAGAGGTTTGCTGTGTCACGATCGCTGGCTTAATTCCCCAGTTCAGCGTGTGGTGAGCCAGTACATTCCAGCAGTTGAAAGGCAACAGAAAGGAAAACACAAACTTCCTGTAAATACTTGGCTCATTAGTCATGGTTTTTCCACAACTCTGACAAACGGCTTATTGTATTTTTCATATGATGTAATATTATTTCCCATTGTCTTGCAGTATGCAAGACAATTATTATCACCATTATTATGTATGATTATGATTGTCTGTATTACTTTCTATATGTATTTATTTTTCATAAAGTATAACGTAGCATGTTCCCTACTCTCTGGTCCAGAGCGGGTGTTGAAACTGATCCGGTCCTCCAGCGGCCAGTTCCAGGACTTCCTCCCCCACAGTGACTCCCTGCAGGCCTGCCGCTTCTCCCCGTCCGGAGGCTTCCTCTTCAGCCTGGCCTACGACGAGATCTACCTGTGGGAGGTGAAGGCCCATGACCCGCATCTATGAACTCTCTCTGGATCACCGCAATAAGCCTTCCCGGGTGGGAGGCAGGGAGGGAGGGTGGTTTCGTCTTACTTTGAAGTGTCACTCAATTGTCACAGTTTGAAGTGCACCAAACCGTCCAGTTATGTATGAAGTGAGACCGTTTTAATTACAATTCATTTTAATTTATATTTTAAGTAAAACCTTTTAAAGAAATATGCTTCATAATGTGTTAACTCCAGTTCCAGTACTGAGCCTTTCTACATTTCACTGATAAACGATCAACTTTTTCTACTTTTGTTTTCAGAAATGTTTTTATAAACACCAGCGTAAATGTCAAATGGTTTTGCAAAGTATTTATTTCCCCATCGTTGGACGAGTCGCTAAGCAGATGATGAATTGCAACACCCCATATTGTTGCATATAATGAAACATTACGTACTGTATTTGCACAATCGACTTCAAAGTGTGTGTGTGTGTGTGTGTGTGTGTGTGTGTGTGTGTGTGTGTGTGTGTGTGTGTGTGTGTGTGTGTGT
>JAOPJH010081548.1:0-16990 GCA_027122575.1 Merluccius polylepis
GTCAGTCGGCACACAATCATTGAATAATTTACCCACTTTTTTTTTTTATATATATATATATATATATATATATATATATATATATATGTATAGTCCAGTCCAATGGAACATTACTAACGGTGTCAACTAATACCAACTAGTAAATTCTCAAACTAAAGCAAATACACTTAATTAAAGTAATCTCTATAAACAATTATTTAGCGTTAAATAATACCACAACAGTGCACGAATAACAAGAAAAATAACAGAAAAGGGCTAGAGTTAACAGTCTCTTAAAGCATGCTGGGAGGTATGGCGGCGGGGCACCTCCGGGACGCTACAATATTTAAAACAAAACATCTGTGGAAGTTGACTTCACTGAGCTTGACTTGACCTAATACAGCATCTAGCAACGGTCCTTAATGACAGGAAAATGAAACGCACCTATCCTAGTGGTTCTGAAAAACAGAAAATATTTGCCAACAAAACAAAACGTCTAAATTGTCTCCCAAAAGTGACCTCTTCCTTTGGTCCAGCATCTGTAAAAGGATGCTGCATGCTAGCCAAACAACTGGAGATGCTGCTAATCAGAACAATGGAAATGAGAACCCTTCTACTCAAACAGTTGGCGATAATGATAACCAAACTTAATTGTTTGATAAACAAGCACAAGCACCACACGATGACAATCCTACAACTGAGATGATTGAAAACATTGAAAACAATGATTTTTTTTGCACAAAGATGTCATTGTTTCAGTTTTAAATTGTTTGGTTTGTAATTGTTTGGTTTGTAATTGTTTGTTTGAATTGTTTGGATTATTTCTATGTTGAGCTGAGATGTGGAAAGTGCACATAATGCATTTAGGTTGAAGTCCGAAAATATACTATCGGCTCTTGCAACGGGCTCCCAGATGCTTAAGGCCGCCTCTGCCCAGTCCAAGTAGGATTTTAACGTGTGCTCTGAAATCTACCTCATGTGACTTTTCCAACTTTTCCTTTTTTTATGAGGATAAGGCACACTTTATGAGGATAAGGCATTGAAAAATTAGTCTACAAACACACCAGGACGCCATCTGTCCATTCACCGCCCTATAGGGATAGAAAATAACAATCGTAAAAGTTTTGATGAATGCTCGTCGTTTCTGTTCTAGCTGGTGAAAACCAAGACCTCCAAGGTCCAGACGGTCATAGATTATGTGAGGTGAGACAATGATACTGTATGTTCCCACAAACTCCCTCCCACTCCTCTCCATTCCAATTACACCATTTATAATACAAATTACATTATTCATTTTTACGTCTCGCGTCTGCCATCAAGGTTACTTTCGGTCATTAATAGCAATGATTGTTTGTGTGTGTGTGTGTGTGTGTGTGTGAATGTCCTTGCGTCATTCCAGGTCGGTCCACCCTTACGAAAACCCGGACATCCTGAGCCTCTCGGTGGGGGACGCCAGCGCGGTCTACATGAGGTGGATGGATGAAGCTGTACCGGACAACTGACCTGAGCGTCAGCACGAGGGGTAACCCCGCCGCGAGAAGCGTTCCCCCGCCGCGCACAGACCCGAGGGGAAACCAAGCCATGAGCATGGGGCTGTCATTGGTTCAAAACGCTTCTGAATAAGTGCATATTCTAAATATGGGCATTCCGGTGGGCAGGAAGTCGGGGGATGATGTTTACAGCGTTACTCTATCGCCCTGGCAACGGTTCGGGGAACGCTTCCTAATGCTGTGTGGAGTTTGGTCCTCCTTCGGGCTACTTACTGCCGTCAAGGTTTCTGGCTGTTTTAAACGCGCGTTTTATTTATCTATCGACGAACGAAAAAAAGCCTCTGTTGCGATGAAAATGAACTGAATTTGCTACACTATAAAAGCATTCAAATTGAAATGACAATGTGTCTGCCAAAATCCAGTACATCAGTCAAAAATGGTATTAATAAACGTTTGGTTTGAATGATGAGGACAAACTAGTGTAAGCCTTGTGGGGGCTTGACAAAGTAAATATAAAATGAAAAAAAATGAAAAATTGAAAGATTGAATTGTTCAAACACATACTGTGACGATATCCAAATGCTTCCTTCTCTCTCCATTGGTTTTCGCTAGAACTAGTTTCTGAATGTTCCTGCTGCTTTCTTGCACTTTAACTGAATTTGAGGTTATTCTTAAATGTTTTGTATGATGCTTGTAATAAAAAAATATATAATCCATCCCTCATCATTGATAGTTACAGAGGACAAATACATGAGGAAAGGACAAACAAAAACAAACATGACGCAAAAGGAGGAAATAACTTTAGGTACAGGCATAGAAACGTACTTAAATAACTAGTAATATTAAATAAGTAAACACACTTGTAATAAATCAAGTCACTTAAACTACACATTTTGGTCTGGGGAGAATCAGAAACATGAATACAAGTTTTTTTTAATTGATTTTTTCAACCGAAAATCTAGTACAGGGCAGCCATGGTGGCATGTCACGCTAAACCACACACAGTGGGGATAAGTATGCAAGGAGCTTTTCCCTGGCGTGAGTTTGAGGGACAATGGAAGTGCAGACATTGTTAAACCAGGTGTTGTCTCTGTGGATCCCCTTTAATCCCACTGGCCAGGACAAAATATAAAGCTGTCTGTTGCCCGACAGAGGTGTGTGGGTGTGTGTGCGTGTGCGCGTGTGTGTGAGAGGGTGTGCATGTACATGTGTGTGTGGTCATCATAACAAATATTTATCGGGATTCTGGACGGATTCTGGTTTGGCTCGATTGAGTGAGTTATGTCACAATATGATTTCAAAACGGAAATGTAGTTTGGCTGGCTGCACACTAGAGGGTGGTATTTCAATACAATAGAACACACAATGACAATTATTGCAAATCATGAATGACATCATTTATTTTCCTTCAAATGGTTCAGCATTGATATTATTGATAACATTGTTTATTGTGACTCTGAAAAGTCCACAATACGCCGTATCTCTTGTCTTCTGTCTCCACATATTGCCGACCAAGCCACTTTTCCACTGATTTAGTGGACGAGGGGCGATTGCAACCCAGAGTACCGATGGTGATGAATCAAAGAGTGTATTGTATTTATGATGTGCCGTAAAAAAAAAAAACCCACATGTGCTCCTCTGTGAGTGTGTAAGTCTTCCTGGTTTACACCTTCTGCTCAAGGTTAAAGGTGCTGTTATAAAGGTGAGATTCGAGAGTTGTGAAGAGAGAGCGAGAGCAAAAGAGAGCAAGATTTTGAAACTAAACGACCAAAAAAAAGACGTCCCCTCCCTCTCCGCTCACTATGCTTCTTCGCCGTTGGGAAGTGTTGCATTTCATGCACTTGTGATTGACAGGCAAGATGGACTCACCGAAACGCCCTGATTGGTCACAAATGAGCCGGGAGCGGTCTAAAATCTCCTGGCTTATGCAGAGGCAGGTGCAGCCAACCAGAACCGTTATTCTCACAGCGCATTTCCCTCACTTGACGGATGGTTGTGCCATTTCTAACAAATTGCACTCAAATAATACCTCCTGAATTCCACCTACAGCACCTATTAAATATGGGGATGTTGATAAACTCATATTACATGTTACATAACCACAACATATGATGTTACCGCATTTATGAAAAACAAAACCATCATTAAGCGGTGGTATAGTATCAATGCGAATGGTCTAATTAGTAGAGAAGGAGAAAAAAAAGATGGCGTCGAAGCCTCTCCAGCCACCCGTAGCCAGAGCCCTTCTGCAGTGACCCCATCCAGACAATCGTCTTGCCCTTTGAACTGTGAGCATAGCTCCAAGCTACTAACTAGCTGTTCCTAGTCCCTCCACAGCCGTAGTGGTGTCATCTCCGAGACAATACGGCCGTCTGAGCTGTCGCTGTGTGTCAATTTACCCTCGTATAAAGCACCGTAAATATTTTAAAACCATTATTTCCAACTCACAGGATGTGAAATATTCATACTGTTGCTGTAGAGATTCATATTATTATTATAATTGGCTGTCCAATTTTTTTGTTCTTACAGCAAAGCCCTCCTCTGCTTTTGCTTTTTGTGACTAGAGAATCTGCTGAAATGCCACTTTTATTACCAAGAGAACAAGCTGCCAAGTAGCCCTGATTCAATTATTGCAATGAATCACAAATTACTTGACATTTGTTTGAAATAATCACAGAATTGGACGTTGCACACATTTGTTAACTTGTGACACAATTGGCAACATTTGGTGGATGGATGGGACTCGTTTATATCTATCGCAGTTTCTCAGCTGGTCTAGCCTGAGGACCCACATGTGTCAGTAGCCATTAAGTCACGACCCAAAAATAATGACAATATTATTGACCAACATTGCCGTAAGCAACGACGCCTTCATGTGCTGTTAAAAACATTGGGCGAACAAAAAGCTGCAACAATTGGGGCTAAACTGAAGGAAAGATTACGCCAATGGCACACGAATGAACATTGAAACATTCATGGGCTTCTCTCTAAAGATTAAGGTTTGGCATATGCTCTGCAACCCACTCAAAATGCCCTTTGCGACCCACTTATGGGTCGTGACCCCCACCAGTGGAGAATCACTTTAATTTGATTCACTGTTTTCCATGTTGACCTCCACTATTAGCACCGCTGGCGCCCCGCGTTCAGAGACATGAAAGACCTCTTGATGTGTGATTTGCTTCTTATGACCTGTGAGTGTGACTTGCAATCTGCTATGCCAGTGTTTCTCAAAGGGGGCACTTTTAGGACTGCAGGGGGTACTAGGAAAAAAAAGAATGAATAATATGAATCTGAATGCCATTCTAATATAATTATGTAAATCTGAATACTGACATACAACTTTGGTTTAATCTTTCAAATGAATGAAGCCCAACTCCACTTGTACTCCAACTGTAAGTATTTACACTAACAGTTTAATGTTCATAATGTTCATTTATAAATAACACGCACATTACATTTCCCTTCGCCCAAATGTTTTGTGCCGGTCAAGGCAGTCTTGGCTGAAAAAAATAACCTTAGACATTTGAGACTCGGACCTGACCTGCCCTCGTCTCCAATCACTCATGCATGGACATGACTATTCAACCACTGCCGAATAGCAGCAAGGATGAATTACACATATGAACATATCTAGAACCATGTTTCACCAAGTATAATGTAGTAATACGTC
Organism: Merluccius polylepis; assembly: GCA_027122575.1. NCBI lineage: Eukaryota > Metazoa > Chordata > Actinopteri > Gadiformes > Merlucciidae > Merluccius > Merluccius polylepis. The sequence continues at coordinate 5,140 of JAOPJH010081548.1, forward strand.
TGTTACAGGGCAGCCTATAGTCAGCAATATGTGGGGACAAGGGCTACAAGAGGGATACAGTTGCACAATGTGTCGGTGACGGTGGCAAAACGGTGAATGGAAATTCACAATGAAATTGTTAATGCTGGTATTCTCTGTCATTCACCTCTTTTTACTTTTACTTTATTGCTCACAGTCTCAAGAACCAAGGGCTGGGAAACTATAGAAATGTGGCCTGAGATCAATATATCTGGATAGAGAATAATTCTGATTAGCAGTATATGCATTCAGAACACTGTCTGTGGCATCACAATTAAGCAAAAGGTTTTTCAGGTTCTCACAGTCAAATCAAATGATAACTCTCGCAGTTATCATTTGTGGTTATATATTGATATACAATATATAACCACAAATAATTGGATGAGTTAGTATTGACTGTTTTGATTATATTGTGTGCGCAAGTGATTGTACATATTAATACACGCCGTCCGTATCATGGACAGCAAATCTCTTCTGGACTGCTGGTCTCTGCCTCCCGGATCCAAGCGTGATTTTGGTGAGTGTATGATTTATGTATTTCCTCCTTTCTTTATGACAATCCATACAACATAATTTTGCCCGAGTTTATTTTTTGTCAAATCTATATGAACACTGAAAAATGTCCAGCTTGAATATTGATACTATTCAATATTACACCAACATAATGTTTTGGGGGTTTGTGTGTGTGTGTCACTTTCCCTGATACAAAACTAGTTCAATGGCAAACCATCCCAATTCTTAACCCTTTGCCTTTACTTCAATTCAATGTCCCTTCATTGCCTATGTCAGTGTTTTTTTTTAACGAATGTACTATTTTTATGAATGTACCCCCCCTCAGATATTCTTTCAGCCGAGTACCCCTTTCACCAGCACAACCAGGACCGAAGAAAATGAAGAACGAATACAAAATAATGTATGTGCATATTATTTGGTTCATGAACATGAAATGGGTGTTGAAATCAGATTCAGGCCGTATGGACGGATCAGCAGGACACTGCAGGCAGGAAGTGGAACCCGCAGCAGCCAGGAGCCCAGCGAGACGCAGAGGATCCACTCCCATCTAAACCCTCATCCGCTCATCGGGGTGGAGGAGGAGGTGGGCCGTGAACAATACTCTTGACTATTGGCGTCTTCGTCCTCCTTCTCCCTGTTGGATCTTATGGCTCCTGGGACCAGGGCTGGTGCTCACCGCCACCGCGACTCCCATCCCGTCGACTCCCCTTCCGCCAACAGAACAGCAAAACCTACAGCAGAGGTAGAGGTCAGCAGCATGGTTGAACAGAGAGAGAGAGACATCCAATCTCTCTCTCTCTGTATGGGTGACACACAATAACACACATTATCCATACAATACACACACATGGCAGATAGACTTGATTTTACCCATTTAATGTGCTATATGCACGGATTGATTTTGCCAAGTGGTTGTTGTCCTGAGACCAACATTTGGTATGATAGCCCTGGGACAACAACTGGCTCAGCCAATCAACGTTTATGATGTAATCACAGAGAGCACTGCTGCCGATGCCCTGCGAAATTTAAAAAAGGCTGTGCAAAGAGGCTCAAATTACAAGGTGAGACCAACAAGAAAGTTTTCTAATTTAGGATATTAAAATGCATATTTGCTTTTTAGATTAGCATTTTGCCACCATGGAAATAAGCTAACATTAGCTTGCAAAGGTGGCTAACTGACAGTTAGCCAGGTTGCTTTCAACCAAAACTGATTAGCATTGCTATCTTTCTGGCTCAAATTGAAACAATCTTTATTTTTACATGATGTTGCCTTCAGACCATTATATGTATGTTGACCTCATGTCATCATTGCTTTATTCTATGTTACATGATGTTGTCTTCAGACCATCATATGTATGTTGACCTCAAGTCATCATTGCTTTATTCTCTGTTACATGATGTTGTCTTCAGACCATCATATGAATGTTGACCTAATATAGACAAAAGGTGCATCACCTACTTCAACTCCCTTGGAGAGACAGAGTGGCGGTGCCAAGCAATTGCCCAACACTGGTGGTAGGTATTCATTATTTTGTTTATGGTAAATCGACTGCATTTGTATAGTGCTTTTCTAGTCTACAGACCACTCAAGCGCTTTACAACACATGCCAACATTCACCAATTCACACACACATTCATACACTGATGGCAGAGGCTACCATGCAAGGTGCCAACCTGCTCATCAGGAGTGGTTAAGGGTTCAGTGTTCACTGCTCCGCTATAAAACGCTATATGTACTCTCGACCAATCAGAATTCAGGAGCGTTTGAGGCAATCGAACATGGCGGCTCTCTGAGGCGATGAAGTTTACTTTGCTCTCTCGTCCTCAAAATGAATGAAATGATTGCTGTAATAAGTTTGATGGCGCCGATGAGCCAGTGAGGCCAACACCAGGAGGCAGAAAGCGACGACTCGACAAGGAAAATCACAGAAAACAAAAAATAAAGAAAGTTTGGCACAGAGCTGCGAAGGGTGTCTGTCAGGCTGAGAGGTTGTCACCGGACGACCTAATGATGAATTTCAACCGGTTCTATGAAAGACCGAACAAAGTAGAACAGGACCGGGAAATCCTTCATCTATTGGACGTTACTCCTGTGAAAAGGCAGCGTCCGAAAATACAGGACACAACTAAACGGACCTTATCTGTGAAGTACAGCCTTTTTTGTAATAGTCATCCGGAGAAAGTTCCCATTTGCAAGGCGACCTTTGTTAAAGTGTTTGGTGAGTAGCTGCTATAATTTTGTTTTCGTTTGTCCCTTGCAAAAATATATTTTGCTGTAACTGACATGGAAAGTACTGATAATACTAGCCTTCTGGTGTCTTCATTGCTATAGAACAGGGGTAGGGTAGGGACGTGTGTGTGTGTGTGTGTACTATTTATTTTATTTGGCTGTTATTTATTTATTTCATGCATTTGCCCTTATTGTGATTGATATTCATTCATTGTATGAGTCCCTGATATCATATGTTAAAAAAAGACAAACAATGAACTTTTAGGAAAAAAAATGGATGGAGTTATAGTTTTGAAAGAAAAACAAAAAAATGTATAATCAACAATACTGTTGTTTGATTTAACAATCATTGTTCAACATGTTTAGATTGAGCCAACAAACAATTTTAACAGGATAAATTGAACATTAACTAAATGTGCGGGTCTAGGTAAAAATAATAATTTTCCTGAAAACTGTCAAAATGGATTTATTGCGTTTTGGAAAAGAGCTCTTTGTGAACACGCACCACTCTCTCCTAATGCTAGAAATCAGAGAGAGAACCCTCCAATCGGTGATGTGGAGCTCTGACTTATGAGTCCATAAAATGTTTGTGTGAGCTCATACGCCCAAATGAGGTTTATACTGACATCCCAGTGACATCACCGATTGGAGGATTCTTTCTCTGATTTCTAGCTTTAGGAGAGAGTGGTGAGTGTTCACAAATACTGAATGAACTGCCCTGGGGCAAAGGATTCTTAAAATGGGTGGCTTTCCCCTTCAGTCTATTCCAGTTTTCACCAAAAACTCTCTACTGACAGTCCAGAGCCTCCTTTCCTCCCAAATAGTGATGTTTTTAGTCCATAATTAAATGGTCTTTGTTCACCAGCTGTGCAGTTTTGTGACCACACTGCTACTCTCAACTTGGCACATTCACAGTTTGACAACGTCCTGCCCTACACCTGGCGAAACGCTAATTCTCGACCCTTGCTGAACCATCCAACAACCAGATGTACGGCAGGATGTCGTTGAAGTGTGCATGCGACAAGTTGCACAAAAACACCAAGCTGGTAAATAAACAATTCATTATGGACTAAAAACTTGACTATTTTTGTGGAAAGGAAGGTTTGGACTGGATGTGGTGAGTTTTTGAATAAAATTGCAGTGTCCAAGGACAGGCACACAAACTGAAATAGAGGTTTGACTGACGTGGTTGTTAGTAGATAATGACAGAATTTTCATTTTAAAGTGAACTGTTGGAGTTTGAGTTTGGTGGTGATTGTGATGTTTTTGATTACAGTGTATTTGCAACTGCAAGGGGAGTAAAAGGAGAGTGGGACCTCCAAACCACGAAACACAGTCTTCAAACAGACTCAGTGTCATGTGGTATCCACATACTTGCAGTAAGTTCATTTCTATTACCAAGAGTAGATCACTTCATGTTGTGAGAAAAAGGCTCTTTGTCGCTCATGTGTTTAGCACAGCAGCAATTGATCATTATTTTCAGTCTAACAATGTGTGGAGTTGGGGTGAGCAAATACGGTATGTCTATACAGTACACAGTACTATATCAACACTTTTAATGAACGCCTTATAATGACGTTTTTTTATGTTATGATAATGTTATGTCAAATTAAGTTTTTGAAAATGTAAAAAAATCAAGTATCATGCTCTCAAGCTCTCCAGTTATTCCCACCCCTAGTGTGCAGTATATCATGTGGTGTTAACGTATTATAACCTATTTTCATCTCTAATTACATAATCTTGACATATATATTGTTACGTTAAAGTGCAAATACTTGTCAGATCCTGTATTTGTTGACAAATCTCTCTCTCTCTCTTTAAATACTTTCTGTCTTCCTTTAAGTTTGCCACTGAATTTATGAACTCTGGTGGCTGCATTACGTCCTTCCAGTGATCTGCAATACAAGAAGAGCGAATGCGCCTTGCCTCACTTTTGTTCCGGTCTTTAGGTATGTGCACTATTGATGGAAATGTTATCCATGGGTCTAAAATTTATTTAAATGGTAAGTTCAGAATTTTGGACCCCTAGCTCTATTTCTAACTCATTAACAATGTTGTTGATAAGTAGAGTCCTTTGTCAAGACAATCCATGCTGTGCTTCATACTGGATACCCAGCTACTCATTTATTAGTCACAAAAGTAAAGTAATAGGGCCATTGTAAAAAGCATTTAAACCATAATCAAAATTCTGGAGTAGGTTTCAGAGCTTTTTGTACAGGCTGAAGAGTGGTCCCATTACTTTACATTAGTTTTGTGGTTAAGTAGCCAGCACTGTGTATGTCCAATGTGAAGCACAGCATGGATTGTACTGAGAAAGGACTACCAATTGAACATAACTTTAGTCAGCATTAAAATTACAACGCTTTTGTAATATTTACAGACCGAACAAAAACATGTGGGATTTATGGCAAAAAAGTGTCAGGAAGGACAGTAAGTGCTGTTTTCACATATGAATGTCACATTCTACATGTGTCTTATTCATGTATAATCTTCATATTCTACATGTGAACACACACAGTGTATATACATACCATACACATGAGATGCATGACAACACACACACAAGCACACATACATACTCCTGTGAGCGTGTCCATGGCATGTTGAGTTGAAACAGATAGGATATCAAGTTCACTGAATTTCCGCAAGTGATCTCAATTTTTGGTTAGGGTTATGCATAACGACTCCAGTGAAATTAAGGTTAGAGTTAAGGTAAGGGTTATTTTTATAAACAAATGTGCATAAAAAGATGTGGAAAATTGAATCATATTAGGATATAAACCATCAAGTGTTCACTGTATTAAAGCCTTATAAACAGATTATTGGCTAAATAAATCTCACATTTACAACCTGACACATATGTTATATACACACCTACTATATATATGATTTCTATGAAATGCACCTGTGGGGCAGTGCTGCATGCAGAGTGTGCAGCCTCACCCATGTGCTACATATGTCAAGGTAATATATTTGCATACTCTCATCACCCATGCACATACATTACACAATCTCCCTTTTCCTGTTATCATATATATATATATATATGTATATATATAGGTGTGTGACTTTTTATACAGACGACAGCAACCCAAATCTCTTTGCCTGCACCAGGCACTGCACCGAACCCGGGTTTTGTTATTGACTGGTTAGATGTCTTGCACTAGTCATGAACAAGTTTCTTTTAGATTATCTCACACATATGTATATATGTGGTATTGCAGGATGTAATATTGCACAATTATCATTAAAAAATGTTTTTCATCTGTAGTCTGGGGTTAGGTGTGGGGCGTGATGTCTCCAGTAAGGTTACGGTTAGGGTTAAGGTAAAGGTTAGGTTTATAAACAATTATCCCTGAGGGAAAATGGCTTGAAAATAGGGAATCCCCTCTTTGCCCCTCTGGGATTCCTCAAATAGTTCCAAGACTGCCAATCTGTAAGAAGCATGAATGTCTTCGCTGTTTTTTAGATTCTAAGCACTTCATCTTGAGTTATGAGTGACGGCAATGTCACTCACTCACTCACTCACTCACTCACAGTTAGCCACTCTGCCCCTTGTAGCAGTTCACAGGCATGACTCATATTTAGAAAGCCTGCTTGTGTAAGCGTGTCTGTGTGTGTCTGTGTGTCTGTGTAAGCTCTCAAAAAACACACACACACACACACACAGTTTTTTACTCCAATATTACGAGTGTAAAAACCTTTTACAACCCATTGTGTAGTGTTGTTTAGTCCCTGTATCAGAGGTCAGTCAATCAACTAGAGAATGAAAATGTTACGTAATATGAATTGCATTTCTATATGATCCTCAAGACTAGGGCTGTGATGCAAGGGACAACCCTTGTTTTCTGATATCTAACACGCATCTGATTTGATTGCAGCTCTGTTATTGGCAGAATACTAGAAGAGGACACATTCATGATCCACCACTGAGGTGGCTGTATAGTTACTCGGGTAACATGAACTTTTTTTTTTTTTTTTGGAGCATTGAAAGAATGAGGATTAATGTGCAAAACCTTGGTCCTGAATTGGAGCTGGATTTGGCCACTCACCACTTTAGACCCACGGCATCTGATGTTTTCTTTTCCTTTTTAGAGGACTGTATGAAATAAACTCAGCACCCTGGAGGGACTGAGTTCATTGCACGCACACGTGTACTAACATGCACATGCGGCCGGACTAGATTTGTAAACAAAGAAAACACAGAGAGAGTGTCACTTGATTAGATTTTTATTTGATGTTATTTAGCACATTTAGAAGCACAGGAGACAAAATACAACGAAGCATCAGGGGAAGCCATTGTTGTTTATGTTCGTGACGTCAAAAACTAACTGGGAGTACATCGATCAGACACGAATTCACAGGTCGTGAGTTACGGGTTTGACTGACGTTCCAGAGCACTTTCCCGGGTAGAAGATCGTGAAATCACGGGTTATGAGTTGCCTGGAACGCGCTATAAATTAAAATTATATAAATTACAATGTTAACACTTTGCTAACACTACCCTCTGCCCAATCAATCAATCAATGCATGTGAATGGGTATTATGCTATACTTTTCCATATTTTCAACAGCAACACATACTTTACTTGAGTACAATTATTAATATCTTGCTCTGCTATAAGAGCCAATGCAAAAGGCATCATCTTTGTGTTGTTGATTTTTTCGCATCATACATGTCCGAATATTTTCAATGTCTTTTGGGGTAACAAAATATGCTCGGTTGTTCAGTATGCCCTTGTTTCTTGGACCATTCATGAGATTTCAGGAGGATTGTATCTGGCTTAACACCCAAAAATCTTAAATCTTGAATACGCTTGACCAGCTCTTGACAAATCTTTTCTGAATGACCCTCAGAAGAACCTGTTGGGTCATGTCCTGAATGAATGCTGTAAATCCTCTCAGCTATAACTAATTTGTTGAGCCAGTCTCCATGCTCTAGAGCGTTTGCATGTAAACAAGAAATATCCAGCTTTCTGATTTTGCAGACTTGCAGAATTCACACACTAAAATTTGCATCTTTGGAGGTGTTTACAGTGGTGAGCCTATCTTGAATGAATTAATATGTATCCAAATCCTTTTCAAGGACATGGACTGTTATATCTGTCTTGTAGTTGTTTCCTTAAAATCTCTCCTTTGTATACAGTTGTCTTTATAAACTCATCCATCTTGCAGGCTGTGGTGGACAAAACCTAGAAAGCAAACAAAAAGAAACAATCAGGCTAAAAAAGTCAATGATGTAAGAGATAAAATTGATGATAATCTAAAGAAAGCAATGCTTATGTTGTGAACTCAACATGAATGGAATAATAGGAAAAACAGGATGACCTTAATAAAGAGGCCTTAATAACGTTAATAATGACCTTCAAACTGTATATTGTGTAAATAAAAATATGTGATGTCTAATTCTCACAAATTACTGTCAATGCTTCCTATGCACTCTAAGCAGGGCGCTGTATCTGGCACTGTTAGATGAACAGTATCACTTATTGCTGACTACTGGAAGCCTCATGGTACACAATTGTAAGTTGCTTTGGATGAAAGCGTAAGCTAAATGTCTAAATATGATGGTCTTAAGACATCATGTAACAGATTAAAGCAATGATGACTTGAGGTCAACATACATATGATGGACTCAAGACAACATTATGGCACAGAGAATAAAGCAATGACTTGAGGTCAACATACATATGATGGTCTGAAGACAACATTGTGTAAAATTGGCCATCTAATAAATGCGTTGCGAGTGTTGAGATATCTGCTTTTGCAATATTGCTCCAAAAATTGCCAAGAGTATACCTAACTCAAGGATAGCGATAGACAAAACAATGTTGTGGGCAACTTCTGATGTTCAACAGTACCCTAGGAGTTGTCTCAGCACATTGAATAGATTTTTGACCCTATCTCTCACTTGTTGACTGCAGCATTGCCCATAACATTGCCGAATGTATCACTACCCTAAGCTCCCTAATTTCATGCTTTGTTTGCTAAAGCTAGATATTTAAAATATTATTATTATTTACAGCACACATTAAAGGTTTGGTTAGTATTGGTTTTGTGGCTTGCTAGCTTGCTCATGTTTGCTAGTTAGCTAAGTTTTAGCTTTTTAAGCTAGGCACGCTATAAAAATATCAACATCTAAATATTACTTTCAGATTGTTTCAATTTGAGCCAGAAAGATAGCAATGCTAATCATTTTTGGCTGGAAGCAACTTGGCTAACTGACAGTTAGCCACCTTTGCAAGCTAATGTTAGCTTATTTCCATGGTGGCAAAATGCTAATTCTAAAAAGCAAATATGCATTTTAATATCCTCATAAAAATAAAGCTGTAAATTTGAAAACGTTCATGTTGGTCTCACCTTGTAATTTGAGCCTCTGCACAGCCGTTTTTTTATTTTTATTTTTTATTTTGCAGGGCATCGGCAGCAGTGGTCTCTGTGATTACATCACAAACGTTGATTGGCTGAGCCAGTTGTTGTCCCAGGGCTATCATAGCAAATGTTGGTCTCAGGACAGCAACCACTTGGCAAAATCAGAACGTGTGTACTATATGCTCTATAAACAAATAAAGAACAAATGCAGTGAATGTGTGTCTCTTTTCGGTGTAGGTGGCGATAAAACATATCCCCATGTCGAAGGTCACCTTGGCTCCCGTGGTGAGTGTTCCTGCCGTCCTCCATTTATATGAACATTTAGTCCACACTTGTATCTAAAGTGAGGTTGACAACAAAGAGCGTACCATGAAAATTGGAGAGTGCAAGAGTAGCAGATAGGAATCAGGATTCACTGTATTCATTATTTTTTTTATGTGTGGCTGTCAAGTGCATACTGGGAGAGTGCCTCACAACAGAGCAAGTGACAAACAAACAGCGTTTAACAAGTGCGAAAACACAACAACGTCACCACAACACAAGTCAGTCAAGATGTTCTCGGTCTCCATTTCACAGTGATGACGTTGGACAAAATGTATCTGGCGGTTGTCCGACTGTTCTTAAAGGTGCAGTGTGTAGCATTTAGCGGCAGCTAGCGGTGAGCTTGCACGTTACTCTATCTCTCTGGTTACAACCAACTGAATTCCACCACAATTGCAAGAGAATTGCAAGAGAAACACATAACATAAAAATACATAAAAGCGACAAGGGGAAAAAAAGGAAAGGAAGAGAAGCATACAAAGCCATACCACCGACAGCCGTAAACGCAGTCCATCTCAAGTCAAGGTGATATAAAACAGCAACGTGTTTCCTTCATGTTAAAATACATTGTTATCCTAAGTAGGTCATGTAGAACCCACCTGTCAGTATCTGCTACTCAGTCACCTGATCCATTCCTACCACCACCCTGTCCGTTGTAGACCCGGAACGACTGGGCACACGGTTGGGGTTCCTCTGGAGGTGGTGTTGATGGTGAAGGCGACCCAACCGGGTGCCAGCTCGGTGCTGCCCGGGCCCAGGGTGGGGGTCTCCCTCCTCGACTGGTTCCAGAAGGGCCGGGAGTTGGTGCTGGTGCTGGAGAGACCAGTGCCCTCCGTGGATCTGTTTGGGTACATGCAGAAGCGAGGCGGCCGTCTGCCAGAGCACGAGGCTAAGGTGGGTTTTTGGGGGGAAGGGCTGAACGATATGGTAAAAACAAATGTTGCAATTATTTTGACAGATATTGAGATATGATGATTCACTTTTCGCGGGAATTATCACAATTTTCACTCAAAAAAACTATTAAAATCATGAAGAAGTGATATGTTGGGGTCGGTACCCAACAACATTTGGAGAAAAAAATGTTTAGGCCTGGGCATCTCTGCAGCACTACAGTACTTCATTTATAATGGTGTTATACATTTACATTCACACATTTTACCTTTATCAAAACATTGCAATTTGGATATTGCACTTGGCCATATTGTGATTTCGATAATATTTCGAATAATTGTTCAGCCCTATGATGGGGGTGAAAGGGTGTGGATGTTGGGATGTTGTTTTGGAAACACAAAACCTTTACTATTGCACAAACAAGCCCATGTAAACATACTGGAGAGGAATAAGCAATCTGGGCAGTGGGCGAGGGTGCAGCAGTGGCACAGCACCGCTGTTGCAATTTGTTGTTATGCTTCTGATGCAGCCGACCTACTGGAATCACTGATCACACCTACACCTCGCACGCGCACATCGACATAGTGCCTGTGTGCACCTCACACACACACCTCAGGCACCGCTGCTGGAAAACATCTTAGGGGAAACGCGGGACAATATTTATATTGAATCTGATTGCATGTGATTTGAGCTAAACAGACTATATTGAGTGGCTTGATTGGCGTCGATAAGTGCGTTTAGCTGTTCTTCTGTGCTTTAAATGAGACGGCAAAGGAAGGCAGAATCGAATCAGGTGTTTAATACGCAATCGATGGCTAGAAGATTGGTGTGAAGGATTGTGTGTGTGTTTGTGTGTGTGCGCGCGTGCGTGCGTGTGTCTGTGTATGTGCACGCATGCATGTGTGTGTCTGTCTGTGTGTATGTGTGCATACCTCTTGTGTGTGTGTGTGTGTGTGTGTGTGTGTGTGCACATCTGTGTGTGTGCACATCTGTGTGTGTGTGTGTGTGTGTGTGTGTGTGCGCGCACATTTGTGTGTGTGTGTTTGAGCATGTGACTTGCCATTGTGTTCCATCAGGTGCTGCTGCAGCAGGTGCTGGCGGCGCTAGCAGAGGTTCACTCTAACGGTGTGGTGCACCGGGACGTCAAGACTGAGAACATTCTGGTTGAGACCGGTTCCAACCCACCCCGCGTCGGGGTGAACGACCTGGGCTGTGGCTACTTCCCGAGAGAGGGACCATACACAGAGTTTCGTGGTGCGTTGCACCTTTTCACCTTTATCTCACCAGGAGTCTTTCATGTCCTGCTGAAACGTCCCTCTTCTTGTTCGGCATAATTTTTCTATCCTGCTGCTCTACTCCTTCCCACCCACTGTATTTTTCTGTGTACTCTTCCTTCTGTCAATGTATGTGCATCTCTCTGTCTTTATCTCCTCTCTCTCTCTCTCTCTCTCTCTCTCTCTCTCTCTGTCTCTCTCTCTCTCTCTCTCTCTCTCTCTCTCTCTCTCTC
>JAOPJH010086307.1:5608-16465 GCA_027122575.1 Merluccius polylepis
GTGTTCTTCCTGTCGATATCTATTGACTTCTCATTCCCCCGCCCCCCCCCCCCCCCCCCCCCCCCATGAGCCTCTAGGATTGGCTGGATACTTCAAACTGCTGTTTGGCACATACGCACCGACAGCAGTCGGTGTCTTTCCCGCTGTGAGTGTGACGGTGAGCCGCAACGAGGCAGTGTTCAGTGTGCTCCATCCCCGGGGAAACACCAACGTGCCCCTTTTTAACTTTGAGCACCTGCCCCTCTAGAGGTCTCCGCACGGCCCTGTGCTATAGACAGTGTAACACACACACCGGCATAACGTGTAACGGCACCAAGCGATGTAAGACACGGTGTCTCATAGCAGCAGACATTGTAACTCTGTGAAATCCCCGCCAGCACACCGCCCTGACTCTATAAAAGTAGCCAGAGTGAACCATTAAACACTAACTTTCAAGTTGGCCTTTACCGCCTCTTTTAAATAATATCCCGAGTTGCTTTATTGACATCCTCCCGACCGCTCATTTTAACGGCCCTATGGCGTTAATAGATTGGCGTGAGGACGGGTTAAGCTAGTCGCAGTGAGTCACATTAAAAGGTAAAGGATGAAATTTGGCCCGGGGCCCCCGGAGGAGTGGACCTTTTATCATTTATTTTCATTATCCCGACGATTAAGCCGCAGCGGGTTTTTACTTTGGAGCGGTTCCGATGTTTGGCCGCTCTAATGAAGGTGTCGGCGCTCCGCAAGTAATGGACCACCGGAGAGCTGTTACACCGCTAGCGAGGCCCCGCTGCGGATTACTGCTTCACATGGGGAAATAAGCAATATATACCCAAACAATAACAATATTGTATAGTTTGTGTGTGTGCGGGTGTGTATGGGCTTGCGTTTGTGTGTGGTGTGTATTTGGGAAGTGTGTAAGAGTGTGGTTATATGCCTGTGTGTGTGTATGTGCATGCAGGTGTGTGTGTGTGTGTGTGCGTGCAGGTGTGTGTGTGTGTGTATGTGCATGCAGGTGCGTGTGTGTGTGTGTGTGCGTGCAGGTGTGTGTGTGTGTGTGTATGTGCATGCAGGTGTGTGTGTATATGCATGTGTGTGTGTGTGTGTATATGCATGTGTGTGTGTGTGTGTGTGTGTGTGTGTGTGTGTGTGTGCATGCAGGTGTGTGTGTGTGTGTGTGCACACGGGCGCGTGTGTGTATGAGTGTGTGTGTGTGTGTGTGTGTGTGCTGTCGATATACATTAAGCCTTAACCGCACAGTTCTCAAGTTGAGATATTGATCAGTGTAAAACTCATTAGAGGTTTTTAAAAAAAGAGAAAAACTAATAAGTTGGCCTCATTAATACATATTAATGGAGCACACAATCAAGCATCAATTCCTTATCCTCTTAATTATATTTCCTTGGCCGAGGCGAGAGGGTGTTGTCAGTATCTGAGGGCTGTTGAGATAATCTGTTAATAAAGTGGACAGACTGCCAGGGCTGCGGTAGACTCGGCAGCACGACGTTCCCGGCTGCATTGTACTTCCCAGAGCCATAGTGGCATTTTACTTTTTAAATTATCAACCAAAAAATGTGAATCAAATAAAAAAATACATCCTTAAATAGTAAAAGTTCAGTTGGTATGTTTTTTTTGTGTGCTTTGTAAATATGTTTTTAATCTAATAAAGCTTCAGAAACAGAGCACCAGCAATAACCCTATTAGGTCCCATTAGACCAGAGTTGGGCTCAATGGCTTGCGGCGGTTAATTCTAGAAGCAGCTTTTAAGTCCCTTTAATCATCCACAACAAACGGCTAGCCGGGCTTCTGATCGCATCGGTAAGCCACTGTTACCTTACAATGACGGGAACACACCCTTTAGAGGTGCAGAAATGAGGAGCTAAAAGCTAAAGCTAATATTTACCAACCCGTACGAGCTGATTAAGACGACATCGTCTCAGGAATCTTTCAACCACTGCCTTTATTGTTTCCTGATGATGTTGTTCAGCGTTTCCGGGGTCTTCATTTGTAAATATTGACTTTTGATTCAATAATTAAAATTTGATTAATGTGTATTTGCTTGTAATGTTCTAATTCAGCTGCTGCTGCTGTTGTTGTTTTTCCACCAGAGTTAAACCCTTTGGAACGCTGCTTTAAACAATATAAATCAGGCATTATTCAGCTACAACCAGCCAACAAATTGCAATATGCCCTTTAGGGTGATTGGGGCTGCTCAACTGGTAGATGCAATATTCATCTAAATGCTTTTAGCACCATCCATTCCAGGGGGCTAAACGTTTTGTATAATAATATATTTCTGAGCGATTGCAATCATCCCTTAATACTTTTTATTTTTTTGGCCCGATGGTAGCGATGTTGTTGTGGCGACAATGATGACCCTATCATAAAAGCACCGGGGCCTCTCAAAGTGGCTCTGATGTTAGCGCTAATGACACAATCCACGTGTCGCGACCTTCTAAATAACCGACAAACGTGACACGTGTTCCCGAAGGGTGCACTTGTGAAGCCGCGTTGTCTCTCTCTCTCTCTGCCATTGTACTAAAAAAGAATGAATGAAATTAACCGTGAAAAGAAAAACGAAAAAAATGGCAAAGGAGAAGAACTCACAATAGTTGTTTAACTGGTGGTTAGTAGTGACCTTGCCCCCCCCTCTCCCCCAAGAAGAATAAGTGGCACAAGCCAATAGCATATAAAAACCCCATACCCTGCACAATTAATGAGTTATCATTAGCGCCAGAGCTCCTTGAGACCATTAGCATTATAATGACCATGGCTCTATTATAGAGGCCAGTGATTTAACACAGTGTGTGTGTGTGTGCGTGTGTTATTATGAATGGCTGAGAAGAAATATGCTGCACATCCCTGAACATTTAACTGCTTCAATTCACTGGAAGATAATAGAGACCCCGATAACCTGTGTGTGTGTTTCAATCCGTTGTTTCTGCGTTTTTAAGTAAATGCGTATACAGTACATGCCATGTGTGCTTGTGGCTGTGTACGTACCCACATGTGTATGTTTCAAAAGCCATAAGACAACAGCACACCAGCAGCATGATTGAAAGCGACCTGGGGGCTTCCAGGTCCCGATCGGCAACAACTTCCAAGCGACGCATTCGTCCCGCTACCATCTGTTGCTCATGGTCAATGTTTCAAGCGTTCAAGGCGCTTTTCTCGATCCCATCCCAGAAGCCAACGGCAATAGCAGCTGTCATGAGGTGGGAATTTCACAGAGCATCACACAAAGTGATTACAGAGAGAGAGAGAGCGAGAGAGATAGAGGGGGACAGCGATAGAGAGGCAGAGAGAGAGAGAGAGAGAGATAAAAAGAGAGAGAGTCCCCTCTCAGTGGTCTTGATATCAGTATCACCTGAGTGGTGGGGTTTCATCTTAATCTTAGGGAGCGAGGTCCTTTTCCTCTCTTGAGCTCTTAGTTCTTTAATGCGTACGCATCCGAGCGCTGGCTGGTTTGTTGTCAACGGCTCCCCGCCCTCACAAAATAAAGAAATGGATCCAACCTTTTCAAAACCTGACACCCAAATCATCGCTCACCTCGCGTGACATTTAACAGATGTGGTGTGCGGTGCCCATTTGCTGGGGCTATTTGGCTCATTGATCCGAACTACAGACACTGCTCATCGATGCCCTTCGCTTTGGACACTGCGCTACGCTACAATGAGGAACAGACATGTTTCATTAGCGAAACCCCCCATCCATTCTGCGTCTTAAAGGGGACATTTTTCAAAGCCGATTTTAAACCATCTTTTTGTCATTACAATGTGGGCAGTATGCAAATGAACAATGTTAAACACGTCATCTGACGGACAAAGAAGCGTGGAGATCTGTGTGCAGGCAACATGGAGGAAAGGTAAACATTGTTCATTTAAATGTGGTATCCACATTGTAATGATACAAATCCTGTTGAAAATCGGCGAAGTTCCTCTTTAATCAGTCTTGAGATGCTTTTAGTACGTGTAGTTATAATGTGTGTTATACGATGGCACAAGGATTTCATGACGTCGTACAGAGTTACAGGTATTTTGTGACTACGCAAATACGTTGCTTTAATCAATGAATTATTGAAAAGTATTAAATAAGCCTTGTCAAATTCTAAATTATACATTTTGGCAATGCTCAGTTATAAAGCTATTATTCAAGAAAAACTATTTACCCCAAATAACGCTGACATAACCCCACACACTTAGAGCTAACCCCTTTAGATAAAAACCGGAAAACCAACTTTTGGAAACCATGATATATATATACTTTATATATGGACTTTTATGCAAAGTAAACATTTTTTGATTCAAAACTGTAATGAGTAACTACAATGAATAATGTGGGTGCAAAAAAGCAATCCTCCGCGTGCGACCAAATGTCAGCCTTTATACAGCGCAAATAAACGATCTCTTTCTAGCTAGTGCCTCCATTAAAAAGCCATTTTCAATATTCACACAGAATATACAAAAACAAAACCACCCCAAAAAAAGACGGCAAAGACGGCAAAGATGGCAAAGACGGCAAAGACGGCCGTGTCTTTTACACATACAGAGTTCAGGTCCAGATGTGCGTTGGGACAGCATACAACTCTGGCTGTGGCAATAAATAACCCCTTCGCTTGGGAGTCAGTGAAACTGTTGAAAACCGGACGCTAAAAAGGCTTTTCTTACCTTTTACGACCAACACAGCCACCGCAGACAGACTCTCCACGTCGGTGTCCACCACGCAGATGTACTTGCCGGCGTGGTTCAGCTCGATGTTCCTGATCATCAGATCCCCCGCCGATCTCTAACGGAAGAAGAAGAAGAAGATGATTGGTCATGAGGATAACGACGAAGAAACAAAGGCTTTGTGTGCAACAGGAAGAACGGACCTTCAAGCGGACGGCCTCCGCAGAGGCGAAGAAGGGCGGCTACAGACACTTGTTGCCACTTTGGTGCACAGCGGCGGCGAAACCGCCAATTCGATCATAAATGACATTATTAGGGAGAAAAATGTCTGTCGCGTAGCGATTCGTGTCAAAGTTTCAGATGAATGCGGGAAAGAATGGAGAAGGCAGTGGAGTTTTAACAGTGAATTCGGCAGGTCTCTTTCACCGAGGTCTTTACGAGATTCCACGGCTGCCGTGGAAAGCTACAAAGAATTTGAATGTCTCACTTTGGATGGTGTGTGGGTACTAGATGTTGCTTGGTTAAATGTTAAAAAAGAGACGAAGACTGTCTAGATTCTCATCTGAGCAGACGTGCGCTAGCAGCAAATGGCAAATTAGTGGTGAAATCCGTCTCTGGGCTTTGGCAGGGGAGCACGACAGTGGGGCCAACTTGGTTTAATTATGGAAATTAATTCCTTGAAGCAGCGAACTTAAGTTGATCATCTCTTTGGACTTGGGGACATTATCCAGCTTTAGAGGAGCGAATCTCATTTCAGATAGGAACTCTGTCACACACAAATTCACACATGCATGCAAACACGCACGCACATTTGCGCATGCAAACATACGCTCACGCGCGCACACACACTGTGGTGCTGTCTCTAATTTTTCATCACAGCACACATAAAAATATGAAATATATACATTAAAAAAACAAACACAAACACAAACACACACAGACACACACTGTGTAGTGTGCCTGTAATTTCCTATCACAACATACATACATATTAAAAACAAACACAAACACACACACACACACACACACTGTGGTGCTGTCTGTAATTTTATTATCAAAACACACATTCATATTAAATACAAACACATACACACACACATTTGAAACACACACACACACACACACACACACACATTGTGGTGGTCTGTAGTTTCCATCACAACAAACACATGAAAACACACACATACACACAAACAGATTTGCGTAATCTCTTGACACGGGTGAGATTTATCTGGAAAAGGGGAGGATGGGGGGGGCTGGCATCAAATAGCTCTCTGACAATATCATGTATTCACCCTGTAGTCTGTGGACTCCAGTACAGCTGGCCGATAAACACAGGACCCAGAGCTATGGAGTTATCAAACTGAGAAACGTGTCAGGGGAACGGTTAA
The DNA here is from genome assembly GCA_027122575.1 of Merluccius polylepis. Taxonomy (NCBI): domain Eukaryota; kingdom Metazoa; phylum Chordata; class Actinopteri; order Gadiformes; family Merlucciidae; genus Merluccius; species Merluccius polylepis. The sequence goes on from JAOPJH010086307.1 coordinate 11,646, forward strand.
ATCACAGTGGGATTACTTTTCAAATTGGGTGTCAGGTTTATGTTTTTGTCGGTTTCCCGGCTGACAAGTGTTCATTTACTGGGACGTTCGCTGGAGTGGCGGTGCACCAAGTCCCCCCTCCTCAACACCTTCACACCGACAATTACAATGCCCCCCACTCCACTGAGGAGAGCCACCCGAGTTTAGCATATTTCACAAAATAAAACCACCCGAGATTGATGATCGTCAACATTCGCAGGATGTGCGACACCTCGCCAGTCAGTGCTGTGTCAAACCAGCCAGCTGTCCCGGCTCCTACGCCTGTGAGAAATGGAGCAAAATAACAAGGTGCCAACTGCCTATTCACACTCACACTCTCTCTCGCTCTCTTGCTCTCTGTCTCTGGGAAAGGTAAGGTACGGTTGTCGTATCACTCACCCCTCCCACCAGCTCAAAGTGGCTGTCTCCCTTGGCGATGAGCTGCCCGTTGAAGGCCCAGGAGAAGGAGACGTCGAGGACTGGGTCGCTGGCCACCTGACATGGCAGCACGATGCTCTTCCCCACCGTGATCTCGGTGTCGGTCGGCCCCTGCACGATTCTGGTCGGATCTGCACGCGTTAGCGCGGACGCACACACAGACACACAGACACACAGACACACAGACACACACACAGACACACACACACACACACACACACACGCACACACACAATGATGGCATTGAAGTCAAAGCAGTGACAAGTGTGTTTTTCATCTTACAAAAACGCTGCAGGAGGTGCAATTTTCCAGAAATGTTAAACTGTTGGTCAAACTGATGAATAAACCGAGTCACAATGCTCTCTCTTACAAAGGAGCAAACAATGGCAAAAAAAGTGTGTGTGTGTGTGTGTGTGTGTGTGTGTGTGTGTGTGTGTGTGTGTGTGTGTTTGGGTGGGGGGGCTTAGTGGAGGTGGCGTGATAACACGGTGGCTTCGCAACTCAAAACGGCCTCACGCACATTTTGGTCGTACCCGACAAGAGAAGTAATCTCCGGTAATCCTGAGAGCTATTATCACGAGACGCTGTATCAGAATTCAGCATCGGGACATTCTTGTTATTCATGTTGCTGGGGAGCTACGTGCGCCGCTTACTTAATTAGGGGGAAAAAAAGCCAAAGCAGAAGTCCCGACCTTGCTCCACTGATCTCTGTGTGAACAGCCAATGGAATTACAAAAAAAAAGGAAACAGTTAGGCACTGAGCGCACCGCTGGAAACAAATTACAGCGGCGTAAATCAACCTTCCACCGATCACTTTGCCACAAAAACATTATTCCAGTGTCAATAGCACCTCCCTGCTAACACCCTCAACGCCTCCATTCACAACGCTTTCATTTGTCGCAGTAGAACTGGCTGTTCCAAGCACTTGTGAGGAAAACAATGATGGAGTCGTTTCCTAAACCCTTTTCAAGTGCATTATTGGGCCGCTATAAGATGTAAGCAGACAAAAACAACTCAATAAAAGAACCAAACACGAGATGAGGCAGGGTGTTTTTGTTGTCTTCGGAAAATGAATGAAACAAATGAATTTTTCCAGAGGCGGTTGGTATTGGTGAACAAATAAAAGTTTACTGTTCGAGTCGTACCTCGAAAGCGATTTTTCATTCCGCATCTCCCGGGAAAAAATATATAAGTTTATTAAAAGTTGCAATGTAATGTTGCTTATTAAATGCTGTCTATCCGGCATCGTATACCTCGGAGAACGTACCTGTAACGAGGAGTCTTCCTGTGGTGCTTGACATGCCGAAGCGATTCCTAGCAAAGCAGGTGTAGCTGCCCGCGTCAGACTTGGTCACATTAGCCAGCCTCAACGTGCCGTCGGTAGACAGCATGATCCTGTATGAGCAGAGACAAAACTCACGTTTAACATTCAACTCAGACACTGTGTGACTAGTGTGTCTAGTTTGTGTTTCATATGTGTGTGTGTTTATGGTAAGGGGAGAGATTTGTGTGTGCAAGACAGAAGAAGTGTGATACAACGGTTTAATAACAACAACCTAACGAGAATATTGACAATTCTATTTGTAAAAGAAAACAAACTGTGACCATTAGGATGATCCATGGCTCTGAAGTTAACTAGTTTGTGTGTGTGTGTACTTTCATATCAAAAATGTAGAAATGTAAAAGTCTAAAATATTGACATTTCTATTTATAAAATAAAAATGATTGTAGGATGATCCATGGCTCTGATGTTGATTAGTCTGTGTGTGTGTGTGTGTGAGTGAATGTGTGTTGATGCTAGGTGTCAAGAATTGAGGGTGTAAGAAAATGATGGTAAAATCATCCATGGCTGATTTGTGTGTGTGAGTGCGTGAATACCTGCCTTGGCACGCGCGCATGCCTGCATGTGTGTGTGTGTTGCTCTGGCAGTGTCACCTGTCATTGGTGTGGATGGGCAAGTTCCCCTTCTTCCACAGGATGCTGGCGAGAGGGTAGGCCTGGGGCTTGCACTCGAGGGTGACGGCGGACCCCGCCTTGGCCTTCAGCAGCGCCCGCAGGAGGCTCCCCGCGAAGTCCGGCGGGGAAGCTGTGGACCACAGACAGACCACCGATGGACTCGCTTCAGCAGAGTCAGTAAAACCGCCGCAGCCTCATCTCTGCCCCGCCGAGTACACAAATTACGTGCACTAACATCGTTAAGCACACACAAACCCAAGTACACAACCGTACACTTACATCGCTAGGTACACACACCGAGTACTGAGTACGCCGCTCACGCGTGCCGCTGCAGGGATGCGATACCCGACAGGCATTTTAAATGTTTAAATGCGTCACACATTTGCACAAAAAACAGATTAGGAGGAAAGATCCCCATATTTTCTTTCAACAGATGTTGTCTTTTAAGTAGTAAAATACCAAGTGACTGATGATACAAATCTTATGTGAATAAAAGTAATGAAAAAATGCTTATCAGCCTTTTTGCATAACATGTTTCATCATTGACGCTTGATGCTCATTTTTTTCCCACTGAGCATCAAGAGTTTCTCCTTTGGAGGGAAATGTTTAAATCAAACACGTATCTCTCATCCCATCTAATCATCTGTCAGTTTTTTTTCTTAAAGTCCGGCGTTAAGAGGAAAACCACGATATCGCGATCAAGAAATGAAAAATGTCTGACCGCACACAACCAGTTTTCCCCGACCCTATTATCCAATAATCCTCACAACCTTTAAAATGACAGCGAGATGACCTTTAAGATGCACACCATGTGACGGCAAGTTTTTTTTTTTTTTGCCGTTCTTTATTCCCAGAAACGATAAGCGCCTGCCACGTTCGTACCCAGAACCATGAGCTCGGCGCCGAAATACACGACGCCGTGTTTATTCTCGGCCACGCACTGGTACATGCCACCGTCGGACAGCGTCAACACCGCTATGGTCAGCACCCCCTCCTCAGAATGGATCCTGTCCTGTAGAGAGGAAGAGGAGGAAGAGGAGGGGAGGAAGAGGAGGAAGAGGAAGAGGAAAATGTATGAAAATGTTTGGTTTGAGGAGCGATTTCTCGGTGGATCAAGAGAAAAGGTTTGACGATTCAAGTGTGTGGATGTGTATTTTTGTGTGTATATTTGTGTGTGTGAGTCCATGTGAGTGTGAGTGTGAGTGTGTGTGCAGTGCGTGTGTGTCCGCCCGTGTCTATCTGAGGATCCCTATCATGACAGGAAAACTGTTTGAAGTGGATCTCAGAGTATTCCACCGTCGTTCCCCTGTTATTTACCATTATTAAGGACTTTCGCGGGATAGAAGGCAAGGCCGGCTGCGGGGAAGCCGGATGACAGATGCTTTAATTCAACCTGCCGCTTCGTTACAGTCACTTTGTGGGCTTAATCGCCGGAGGAGATCGCGAGCCCCTCAACGCCGTGGCTGGGGCCCTCGCGCTCTCCTCGCAATGTGAACCGACGGCAGGGCCGCCTGCGGCAGCGCGCACCTGCGCGTAAACACTTCTCGTTGTGTTTGTGTCATATGTGGCTGACGTCTCGGTCGTGTCTTACATATTTTTCATTGGAATATAACAAATAAAAGTCCTTGGTGGATGGATCTTCGGGGGGTATTTATATCTATATTAAGGAGGCGGGGGGGGGGGGAAACACGAGTGGTGTGGTTCAATTAGAAACTCTAGTTCAATTAGAAACTCTTTCTAATGAAAGCGCTGAAGGAAAATGGGACCGGGATTGGTTCAAATCGATAGAGACGTGGAGAGAGGAGGGGGGTGTCCCATCCCCGTGTACGTTTCACAGTAGATTAAACCCATTGTCCCTCAGTCTGGAGGAGCTCCAGCGGGCCACATGAATAATGAACAAAACCAGTGGGCTCCATTCAAATGCAGTCGAGAAATCTCCCGGGAGCTTCACTCATCTCATCCCCTCTCTCTCTCTCTCTCTGTCTGTCTCTCTTGCTCACTTTCTCTGTATCTCTCTGTCTCTCTCACTGTATCTCTCTCCCTCCCTGTCTCCCTTGCGTGCGTGCAATCTCTTTCTATGTCTCTCTCTCTCTCTCTCTTTCTGTCTCTGCTGCTCACTTCCTCTCTATCTCTATTCGTCTTTCCCTGTCTCTCTCTCTTTGTCTCTCCCTGTCTCTCTCTCTCTGTCTCTCTCTTTGTCTCTCCCTGTCTCTCTCTCTCTGTCTCTCTCTTTGTCTCTCCCTGTCTCTCTCTGTCTACCACCCCAGCCTGCTCCCCCCTCTTGCCGTGACCCCCCCCCCCAGTATCCTCTTCAATAAAACAAATGAACAGCTCAATCTGCAGCATATGACATCTATAAAAAAATGTAAAAAACCAATAGCAGGTCATGGACCCCATGGGGTGGGGGG
>JAOPJH010088712.1:0-16254 GCA_027122575.1 Merluccius polylepis
TCTCTCTCTCTCTCTCTCTCTCTCTCTCTCTCTCTCTCTCTCTCTCTCTCTCTCTCTCTCTCTCTCTCTCTCACTAGGTCAACATACACCTGTCTAAGCTGTTTGACAGCTTGTCCAACCTCAAGTTTGACCTGGATCATGGTGGCGAGCCAACCAAGACAGCCCATGGCATGTTCAGTATGGAAAAAGAATATGTTGTCTTCGACATGGACTGTGAATGCTCCGGACAGGTGTGCACATTCGACATCTTAACATGTTAAATGATTTGGTTTGAATATGGCGGTCAATAATTAATGCATTTGGATCATTGAAATGAGCATGGAGTGTTGTTTCTTGCTGTATGGTGTTCTGCAGGTGGAACAATGGCTTGATAAGGTTCAAGAACGAATGGTTAACACACTGAGAGAAAAGTTGGGTGAGGCTATCTTGGCCTATGAAGAAAGACCCAAAGATCAGTGGCTCTTTGACTACCCAGCGCAGGTCTCTGTAGTGACTGTGAACATGAACGTTGACCTATGACACTCGATAGGCCATGTTTTTGTAGTATTTTTACTATTGAATTATTTTATGAAATGATAAACATCAGACCTATTTATTGGTGATGTTGTTGTTGCAGGTTGCCGTGGTGAATACACAGATCTGGTGGACCACCGAGGTCAATATTGCTCTCACTAGGCTTGAGGAGGGAAAGAAACATGCGGTCAAGGACTATTTTAAGAAACAGGTATGGCTATATGAGTCTGAATACAGGAGTAAAGGGCCAAGGACAATTGTCAGTAGAAAAGAACAAATACCATGGAACGTTTTATGGATGGAGGTCACAGAATTACTGTCAACCTTGGTGTTTTCAGGTGTCTCAGCTCAACATGCTTATCAAGTTGCTGATGAACGACCACTCCAAAGGAGACCGCCAGAAGATCATGACAATTTGTACCATGGACGTTCATGCTCGAGATGTTGTGGCAAAACTCATTTCCAACAAGGCAAGCTCATCAATGAGGTTTATTGATTAATGTGTTAGGATTTAGATTTGGGACATATAGTGGGAAATTAATCATTCATCTTAAAAAATAATGAATGTGATCATTTTTTTACGGTGCAGGTCGACAATGCCAAGGCATTCATGTGGCTGTCCCAGCTCAGACACCATTGGGAGGAGAACAGCAAAGACTGTTTAGCCAAATTATGTGATGCTGAGTTCAGGTACTCTTACGAGTACCTGGGAAACACACCACGCTTGGTCATCACTCCTCTCACTGACAGGTGATGAAATAGCAGCTATCATTCTTTATCTTAATTGTTAGACTTTTGAATTGTCACTGTAGACCTTGCTCACTTTGTCCGACAGATGTTACATCACTCTGACCCAGGCGCTCCACCATGTCATGGGTGGGGCACCGGCTGGGCCTACTTGTACCGGGAAAACAGAAACCATTAAGGATCTGGGCAAAGCCCTTGGCATCGTGGTCTATGTATGTAACTGCTCTGAGCAAATGGATTACAAGGTAATACACCTTTTTTCTTGTCCATGGCCAGATGTTTTCCATGTTTTGTTTCCATTAGTTTGTGTATCTGAAGGCAAATACATTGATACTTCCCCATTTTTCAGTCCTTGGGTGAAATTTATAAAGGTCTAGCCCAGACTGGGGCCTGGGGCTGCTTTGACCAGTTTGAGCGGATCTCTGTTGAAGTCTTGTCTGTCATTGCTATGCAGGTATGATGTGCATGCTTAGTGGCTGACCACCCTTGCAGCTTCCCCATTAACATGACAACATCCTCAAACCCCCAATGTTCCCCTCTTCTCTGTTTAGGTGAAATGTGTCCAAGATGGGATTAGGGACAAAAGGAGCACCTTTAACTTCCTGGGCCAGATGATCAAGCTAGTCCCCACATTTGGAGCTTTCATCACCATGAACCCTGGATATTCTGGACGAGCTGAGCTCCCTGAGAATCTCAAAACTCTTTTCAGGTCTCATTCTTCTGAATCATTAAGCATTCTATGACAGATTATTTAGCTGGTGATTCGAGCATCTTTTTCAGCAGCCTGAAACACAATCTATGCCAAAGAATAAGGGTGTGCAGTGGAGCCCTCATCAAAGTTACTTCTAGTCCCCATTTTCTGATGGCTGTCAATAGCTTCTTTCAATGTAATCTCTGCCTTTAGGCCATGTGCTATGGTGGTCCCGGACTTTGAGTTGATATGTCAGATCATGTTGGTAGCAGAGGGCTTCACCAATGCTCAGATCCTGGCCAAGAAGTTCATAAGCCTCTACGCACTCTTCAAAAAGCTTCTCTCCAGACAGGTAGAGACAGCTGTGCAAAATTTAAAAAAACGTAGTATAAAGTTCTCTAAATAGACTACTTACGTGCATATGTCCATATGTATTTTCATAGGACCATTATGACTGGGGATTACGAGCCATCAAGTCAGTGTTAGTAGTGGCGGGTTCTCTGAAAAGGGGTGATCCTAGTCAACCAGAAGATCAGGTTCTGATGAGAGCTCTGAGAGACTTCAACCTCCCCATGATTGTTGTGGATGATATGCCGGTCTTCATCGAGCTCATAGGTGATCTCTTCCCAGATTTGGACGTCCCCAGAAAAAGAGACAAGCAGTTTGAAGAGGTAACTTGTTAAGAAGATTTAAGCAGATTATATTATGATGCTTTATTCATGTCTTTATAACGTTTTTTGTTTTGCTGGCTCTCCTTAGAAACAGGGAGGTCAGATTGCAGGCCATTACAGAACTGAATATGAGTCTAGCCTACTAGTAGCTATTATAAATCCTTACTTTTATAGATGCTTATGAACACATACAAGTCTATTGTAGGCCATGAAGCAGCCAGTCACTACTATAGAAGATGTTTAATAACACATTCCTCTTGTAGGTAGTGAAGCAGTCGGTGCTGGACCTTAAACTTCAGGCAGAAGATGGCTTTGTTCTTAAGGTGGTTCAGTTAGAGGAACTGCTGGCTGTCCGGCACTCAGTTTTCATTATTGGTGATGCAGGCACTGGCAAGTCTATGGTATGATACATTATTATTATATTCACCCATTCCATTCAGTTTGGTAACAGAAAACCAATGTGCTCACACAAAGCTCGGACACAAAACACAAAGTGTCAAGAGAACTAGAAGTAAGCTTAACTTGTGCCACTGATAGGTGATAAGATCATTGGAAAAGACCTACCAGAATAGGAAGAGGAATCCAGTGGTGGTAGACCTGGACCCCAAGGCTGTGAATTGTGATGAGCTGTTTGGGGCAATCCACCCTGTCACAAGGGAATGGAAGGATGGTGAGTTGGCACATCTAGCATGACCTCATTACTGCAGCTTATATCTTGTCTTCTAAATCATGTCTGTGTTCTAGGACTTTTGTCCTTCTTGATGAGGAACATGGCCAACGCCTGTCATGATGATGCTAAATGGATTATACTGGATGGAGACATTGATCCCATGTGGACTGAATGCCTCAACTCAGTTATGGACGACAACAAGGTATGAAATCATTACTTAATACACATACAGAAAAACACTACAGAGCAACAATGGATCTGTAGACCTGTTGTCGTCTTTTGTTCTCTTTAGGTGTTGACTCTGGCCAGTAATGAGCGTATTCCTCTAAGTCCCAGCATGCGGCTGGTGTTTGAAATGAAGGACTTAAGAATGGCCACACCCGCCACAGTGTCCCGGGCGGGTATACTCTTCATCAATCCTTCGGACCTTGGCTGGAACCCGTCAGTACCATTATCGATTGCCTTTCAATACAGATCAATCAATCCCCAACCATCTAGAATCCAAGATTATAAATGTGTTCACACAAACATAGCCTGAAATCCCTACTTTATATATCATATCCCACTGTAGGTTGTACAAATACATTTATTTATTTTCAAAAGATGCGAGTTATGGAATATATAATTTACCCCTTTGCGTTTAACTTGTCTAGGATTGTGGCAAGCTGGATGGATAAGCGAGAGGTTAAGTCAGAGAAAGCCAACCTTTCAATCCTGTTTGACAAGTACCTGCCGACCTGTGTGGAAAAGGTCCAATCAAGCTTCAAGAAGATGACAGCCATCCCTGAGGTGTCGCTGGTGCAGACGCTACTCTACATCATGGAAGGTCTGCTGGTTCCAGAGAACACACCCCCAGACTCACCCAAAGAACTTTATGAGCTCTACTTGGTCTTTGCCTGTGTCTGGGCCTTTGGAGGTGCCATGTCTCAGGACCAGGTGCTAGGCATTCCATTTCGAAACATACTTTTTGTTGTTGTTGTTGTTGTAAATGTGGGTTTAACCACTCTGTTTGATGCTTAGCTGACAGATTACCGTGTGGAATTCAGCAAGTGGTGGGTGAACGAGTTCAAGAAAGTCAAGTTTCCATCAGGTGGGACAGTGTTTGACTACTATATTGATGGCCAGACCAAAAAGTTTATTCCATGGACAGACAAATTGCCCAAGTTTGTGCTGCACCCAGAACTCCAACTACAGGTTAGCTACTTCAGAAGAACTTTCAAAGTGTGATGCAAAGGTTTATAAGAGGATTACTAAATTAAATGAGTATCAATTATCTAATTGTGTTTTCAGACAACACTGGTACACACAACAGAAACCATTCGTCTGTGCTACTTCATGAACATGCTAATAGCTCAGAAGCGGCCTATTATGCTAGTTGGCAACACAGCCACTGGCAAGTCAGTGCTAATGGCGGAAATGCTTGGAACCCTGCCTACTGATCAATACATGATACAATTAATACCTTTCAACTATTGCACCACATCAGCTACGCTACAAGGTATGTTTTTGGTAGTAATACATGAAACAATTTTAAACACAACGTGAGGATAACCCCTATATTTCTTCCCTTTGTTCAGCAATTCTAGAAAAGAACCTTAAAAAGAAGGCTGGTAAAAGCTATGGTCCACTGGGCAATAAGAGACTGATCTACTTCATTGATGACTTGAACTTGCCTGAGGTGGACAAGTACCTCACCGTGTCTCCACACACACTCATCCGCCAGCATTTAGACCAAGGACACTGGTACTGCATCTCTAAACAAACCTGACTTACCTTCTCTAGACAGCACAACTTACCTTTCATAACCAAAACGTAATTTAATTGAAATGTGGCTGGTGAACTTAAAAACAACTGTAAAATACAAATTTAAAAAATCTAAATAAAAATATACATCAATTTATGCAAATACATAAACAATAACACTTTTTAATTTTATTCCCTATAAACCCCTATGTTCAGGTATGACAGAACCAAGCTAACACTTAAAGAAATTGATAACTGCCAGTACGTTGCCAGCATGAACCCCACAGCGGGCAGCTTTGCAATTAATCCTCGACTTCAGGTGGGAATCCTGTCTAGGAATTCAACAGAATCAGTGTCTTCCTCATAAGTAGTATTCTCTGTCAAAAGACATTCATGATGGTGGAGTAGTGACTAGACTTCTGTTGTGTTTGGAATCTCCAACAGAGACACTTTGTAGTGTTTGGAGTGAGTTACCCAGGCCAGATTGCTCTCCAGAGCATCTACAACTCCATTCTCTCTCAACATTTTGAAAGGAGTGGGTTTACGTCAACAGTTAAAAAGTTCTGCTCCACACTGATCAACGCTGCACTAAGTGAGAACAATACTTTATTCAACGTTATTGATGACCAATTATTGTAAATATATCACCTTGTCGTACACATGTAAAACATTGTCTGTGCCCAATAGGCTTCCCTAAAGTATTAACCTGTTTATCCAAACAGTGTTCCACCAGAAGATGTCTAGCTGCTTCCTTCCGACAGCGGTCAAGTTTCATTATATATTCAACCTGAGGGATCTTTCTAATGTATTCCAAGTATGTCTTGATCCAATATTACATATAAATCAGCATCTGTTCAGGGACTCTGAACTTGGAAGCTGTTTTTTTTCCATGCTATATTTCACTAAATTCCAAAACAAAATCTTTGAATCTTTCCTTGTTTAGGGCCTGCTTTACACCAAACCTGATTGTGGAAGATCCCCTGTAGAGATAGTTCGTTTATGGCTTCATGAGTGTAACCGTGTCTATGGTGACAAACTTGTGGATGAGACAGACATTCAGAGTTTTGCCTCTATTCAGACGGAGATCTGCAAGAATTGCTTCGAGGTGAGGGAAAGCACGAGTGGAGACTTGAAGATTAGAAAAAAAATATTGTGATTACAGGTTGCTGTTTTGGATGTTACCCTTATAGTAATCATCTTGGGTAGCATAATTGCTCAAAGGGACTTGTTTGTGTGTATGCATCTTCCTGTATGAACTTTTTTCTGTTGATCTTCGCTTGAATAACACCATTTTTCACTTCTGAAGGATATGGATCCAGTCTACCTTCATGAAAAGCCCAACATCTACTGCTATTTCTCTGAAGGCGCTCAGCAGGCTGAATATGCACCCATTAAAAACTGGCAATCTTTAACCAACCTCTTGCAGCAGGCCCTTAAACGCTACACTGAAGTGTATGGGGTCATGAACTTGGCAAGTATAACCTACCTAGTGAAAACACCACATGTGTATATCATCATGTATTTTTATCATGTATCCTAACACAATTATTTTGCATACATAATTGTGTTCATGCATTGAGAATAACATGCTTGGGGCAGGTGTTATTTGAGGACGCCATGTCTCATATCTGTCGCATCAACCGTATCCTGGGGTCTCCACGTGGCAACGCGCTTCTCATTGGGGTGGTTGGAACTGGCAAGAAGTCCCTGACTCGTCTCGCTGCCAGTCTGTCCAACCTGGAGGTGTTTCAGATCTCCTCGAGAAGAGGCTACGGAGTCCCAGACCTCAAGGTTTGAGCAACATTGATCCTCTAATATAAGATAAGTTGTCATCAGGGACCAGCCTCCTCTCACACACTGTTTCCAGGGTTCGAACCAAGCATGGTGAAACAGCTTAGTTTTTATGCACCACAGATCATTCTGGAACTTCCACAACATGCGAGGTCTGCCTCAACACTTTATTATTTTGAATCAGGGCTCAAAACATTTCTGTTTGCCACAGCTTTTAATTAAAAATGTATGTCTGCACTCTATTTATTCTCTTACCATCTATATGTATTTTTTTTCTTGTAGTTTACATTCATCCTTTTTTATTTAAAAAAATTATTTCTTCCTTTCTCTAGCACTATAAATAGCCTTGTGTTTGAACGGCTCTGTATAAATAAACTTGCCTTGCTTTCCCAGATTGGAAATTAGGGACCCATAGTATGTATCAAATACCTCTTCCCTCAACCCTCCCTCCATGTAGATGGACCTGGCGGCCTTGTGTATGAAGGCTGGCGTGAAGAATATTGGTTCTGTCTTCTTAATGGCTGATGACCAGGTGATCAAAGAAGAATTCTTGGCCCCGATTAGCGACCTCCTCGTATCGGGGGAGATCCCAGGCCTGTTCCACGATGACGAGGTGGAAAATATGATCAAAGCAATGCAGCATGAGGTCAGACTAATTGGCCTGCCTGATTCCCGGGAGAACTGCTGGAAGTTGTTCAGTGACCGGGTCAAGGATCAAATCAAGGTGAAATATTTGATATTAATTTGGGATAGGATTACTTTACTTAACTTCTTTTACAAATGGAGGTTATGAAGTTGTAATATATTCTGTATTTCTAGTGTAATTAACACTGGTATTTGAGAGACACAATACATTAATACAGTATGTCTCCTAAAATATACATATACTACTTTGCTACTGTCCTGCAGGTCATCTTCTGTTTCTCTCCCGTGGGCTCCACTTTGAGGGTGAGGGCCCGTAAATTCCCTGCTCTGCTCAACTGCACCTCCATTGACTGGTTCCATGAGTGGCCAGAAAAAGCCCTGGTGTCTATCAGTACTCAGTTTCTCTCAGAGACAGAGGGCATTGAGGTAAGTCGTCAAATAACATTAATAAATGAAGCACCCTGAAGTTTGTCAATGAGCCGAAGCAGAACTTTTTTACTTTCACTCCTTCTAGCCACAAATAAAGGACTCTGTTGGGCAGTTCATGGCCTATGTCCATAACACGGTGATTGAAAAGTCCAAGTCCTACCTGTTGTCTGACCAGCGTCACAACTACGCCTCCCCCAAGACCTTCCTGGAGAACATTAATCTGTATCAGAAGTTGCTGGGTTTGAAGAGGAACCAGCTGCTGACCAAGATGGAGCATCTGAAGAATGGACTCGCCAAGCTGATGAACACCTCTACCCAGGTTAGTATAGGCTAGAGATCGATTACAAACACTTCTTGTGGCAAACACAGGAATAAGTATCTACAGTATATACTTTTATATATTTATAAAAGTGTATGGTGTTTTATGTGAACCTTAATGGCCTAGTCCTGTCTTTTAGGTAGACAGTGTGAAAGACCAGCTGACATTTCAAGAGGCAGAGTTACAAGAGAAGAAAGATAATGCTGACAAGCTCATGGATGCCATAGGGCAGGAAACTGAAAAGCTCTCAAAGGAGGAGGACCTTGCTAACGATGAGGAGATCAAAGCCAAAGTCATTGCCAAGGTGATTATCAGTATTAATCTATAAGATTATAAAATGAATTACAGTAGCTAGCTGGACCTGAGTGGGTGTTTATATTAGCAAAGCGGTATTATCATGAAAGAGCCAATGTTTTGAGATGTTATTTTTATGTGTGCCTGTGTGTAGACTGTAGAGGAAGGACCGCTTTCCTGTGAAGAGGGCTTGGCTATAGCAGAGGCAGCACAGCTTGCTGCTCAAGAGGATCTAAGCCATCTAGACAAGGTCACTGAGAACTCTTTGTATCCACAGAAGCTATAGTTTCCCTATGAATCGTGGCTTTGTTATACAGTTTCTTCCCCTCTACTATACTGTAGAACAACGTAACAAAGCTCAGGTCAATGGAGTCTCCCCCAGCGGCTGTGGTGAATGTGATGGCTGTTGTGATGATTCTGCTGGCCCCCGGAGGAAAGATCCCCAAAGACAAGAGTTGGAAGGCTGCCAAGAACTCAATGGCCAAAGCAGACGTGTTTCTGAAGAGCCTTATCAACTGCAATGCGCACAACATCCCAGAGACACTCATCAAGGCTGCCCAGTGCGATTTTTAATAATGCTGATATTTTGTATGAAGATGTTTGGATGTTGAGGTCACTATGTAATATCACACTTTGCTCACTTCCGATCCAGACCATTCATAGAAGAACCCACGTTTGAGCCAAACTCTATGAGTTCCCAGTCCACTGCGGCTGCTGCATTGTGCTCCTGGTGTCTCAACATCATGAAGCTCTGTGGTGCGCGATTTGATGTGCAGTCCAAAAAGCTGGCATTGGCCCAGGCCAACACTGCACAGGCTTCTAGCCAGCGCAAACTCTCGGCTATTACAGCTAAGATGAACGTGAGCAGCAGCCCTGTACACTCATAGACACCAAAACAAAAAACATAGATAAGGGATGGTATCTTACATTATCAATATTCTTGTGTTGTCTTTAGCAACTGAATTCCAACTTGGATAAACTGAAAGAGGAATTTGCCAGAGCTACCAATGAGAAGCTAAAGTGTCAGCATGAAGCTGACAGCACTAACCAGACTATCTCTCTGGCCAGCAGGTACAGTAGAAACACAGGCCTGTTGCAATTGGTCTAATCTGAGCCTTAACATTGATCTAAAGATGTAAAACGTGATGATTATGTTGTCATGTGGTTTTACATAAGGCTGGCGGCGAGCTTAGCCTCTGAGAGTGTGCGTTGGTCTGAGACTGTGACCCAGCTTCAGATCCAAGAGAAAACCCTAACGGGGGACGTCCTGCTCGCTTCATCTTTTGTCTCTTACTTGGGCTACTTCACCAAGAAGTACCGCACGGACCTAATTGAAAACTACTGGTTACCTTACCTCAAAGTGCTCAAGGTTTTTACAAACGTATTTCCACCAATCATTTTTTGATTCCATTTGCTCACCTGAAAACAAAAATTTACCATTTTGTGTTCCTCACCCTTGTTATCAGGTCTCCATACCTATAACAGAAGATCTGGACCCCCTGACCTTGCTAACTGATGATGCTGAGATAGCAGCCTGGAGTAACCAAGGTCTGCTAAACGACCGCATGTTCATAGAGAATGTTGCCATCCTCTGTAACACAGAGCGATGGCCAATCATTGTGGACAGCCAGCTCCAGAGTATTAAGTGGATCACAAACAAATTTGGAAACAACCTTAAAGTCGTCCGCCTTGAACAGAAAGGGTCAGCAATCTTTCAAATATTGACAAATTGAATGCATTGTAGCGCCCATAGAGGTTATAAAGACATTCGATCAAATGTACTTTACCCAATCACTCTTGCAGTTCTATGAACACCATTGAAAATGCTGTCGCCAATGGAGACATTCTGCTCCTCGAGGACATTAGTGAGACAGTGGAACCTATGTTGGACTCCTTACTGAGGAGAAAAACTATTAAGAACGGAAAGTAAGTCACCTCATTGTGCCTAACATCAAACATAATCTCTCTCCATCGCTCTTCTTCCGATTACACGTTTGGTCTCCGATTTTTAGACTCTAATGTCTCTATGCATTGCAGATACATCCAGATTGGCGATAAGGAGATTGAATACCACCCAGACTTCCGCCTCATCCTGCACACCAAATGTTTTAATCCTCACTATAAGCCTGAAATGCAGGCCCACTGTGTGCTGATTAACTTCCTAATTACACGTGAAAGCGTGGAGGAACAGCTGTTGGCTGCCGTAGTAGCCAAGGAACGACCGGATTTGGAGAAGAACAAGGTATGATCTTGAGAAGTGAATGTGAGTCTTGAGAAGCACACACAGGCTTATTAGCTATCTAATAGCCCATTTGGGTCTCTCTGCTGACGTTGGACCTGTGCAGGTGGATCTGACAACCCAGCAAAACAATTTCAAGATTTCACTGAGTCAGCTGGAAGAGTCCCTGCTTGTTTGCCTGTCCTCTGACTCGGGTAATTTCCTGAGAGACACTTCTCTAGTGGAAAACCTGGAGATCACCAAGAGCACAGTTACACAAATCCAAGACAAGGTGAGGGCAGTTTCTGTATCATCTTATCTGAATGTTTCTTACAAAGCACCAAGCATACACCCCCTCCACTGCTTAGTGTCAGATAACAGAACTGAACAGACACTGAACAACGCTGTTGTTTGTATCTGTTAAGGTAAAAGAAACCATAACAACAGAGAAGGAGATAAATGAGGCCCGAGAGCACTACAGAACGGCAGCTGTACGAGCCGCTCTGCTCTACTTCATCCTCAGTGACCTGAATAATATCAACCCCATCTACCAGTTCTCCCTAAAGGTGATGACTGACATGGAATGAGCATAAGTCTGGGAATTATCATGTGCTATAGATTATTGCAATATATATGTGTATGTTTGTGCGTGTTTGCGCGCACATGTGTGTGTGTGTGCCTATGTCTGTGTGTGTCTGTGCGTGGCTACATGTGCCCGTGTGTTTGGATGTAGGCCTTTGGCGATGTTTTTGAGGCAGCCATAATGCACACAAAACCAGCAGAGGATGTGGAACAGAGAGTGAGCAACCTGATCGATCAGATCACATATTCAGTGTTCCTGTACACCAACCGCAGCCTGTTTGAACAAGACAGGCTCACCTTCATCGCTCAAGTGGCCTTTCAGGTTAGGGGACAGGATAAGGGTGTTCACATTGGACATTTGTATTAAAATCCATCTTGCTAATCGGATCAAACAGCTAAAAATACAGTCCAGTACACAGTTACCTGCATGTTAACCAGGGAATCCAATCGTGTGGAGATGCATGTTTAATTTTAGGTGTGTCTGCAATCTTGCAGACCATAAAAAAATATGTTGGGTCTGGAAAAAGACCTGATTCATGTTTTGAATTAAGAAGAACTTTGTTGTGATTAGATCCTGTTTCTGGAGAAGGCGATAAATCCCAAAGAGCTGGACTTTCTGCTTTGCTTTCCCTTCAAATCTGACCTCAACTCTCCTGTTGAGTTCCTATCCAGCCAGTGCTGGGGTGGCATTAAGGTGAGCATCATCTACTATATGTAGATCACATGTTTGGCTAAATGGAGGATCTGCAGAGGCGCAAACAAATTCTGCCTGTATATTTGGCACTCAGGCTCTGTCTGAAATGGATGACTTTGAGAACCTGGACCGAGACATAGTGGACTCAGCCAGATCTTGGAGAAAGTTTGTGGAATCAGGGCGTCCTGAAAAAGAGAGGTTTCCCCAGGAGTGGAAGAAGAAGACAGGTCTGCAGAAGCTGTGCATGCTGAGGTGTATGAGGCTGGACCGAATGTGCTTTGCAGTCAGGTAAGGGTCACAGCAATACAACAACCCTAACCCTTTTATACAAAATGTACTTCAGACCAAACAGAGAATAATGTACATGTGTGGTGTATCTATCTTATCCTCGTTGTTGTAGAGACTTTGTGGAGGAACAGCTTGGGAGTAAGTATTTGGAGAGGACCAAATTTGAGTTTGCCATCGCTTATCAAGAGAGCAGCCCCTCCACACCCATCTTCTTCATTCTCTCTCCGGGAGTGGACCCTGTCACAGATGTAGAAGTTCTGGGTTGGTCCACAAATCATACAGACATTTATTATCTTGTGTACAGCAGGATAGAAGAAAAAATAGGCAGTCTGGAATAAAACAACACAAATGTAGAAAATATTTTCCCTTCTCTTCTTCAGGCAAAGAACTGGGCTTCACTTCCGCCAACGCGAAATTCCACAATTTTTCTTTGGGTCAGGGCCAGGAGATGTTGGCTGAGGCAGCTCTTGATCTGGCAGCTAGGGAAGGCCACTGGGTCGTGCTACAGGTATATCATAGTTGAGCAGTGACACGAGTTGTCAATACTGAAATGGATAACTTATTGGCAATATGCAATCTTACTTTTTCTTTTCCGCAGAACATCCACTTGGTTCACAATTGGTTAGGTTGCCTGGACAAGCACGTAGAGAAGAACAGCATTGGAAGCCATCAAGATTACCGCGTGTTCATAAGCGCTGAACCTGCCCCCTCCTCAGAATCCCATGTGATTCCGCGCGGCTTGTTAGAAAATGCCATCAAAATCACCAACGAGGCTCCGTCGGGCATGCAGGATAACTTGCACAAGGCCCTGAACCTCTTCAGCCAGGCAAAGCCCCGATAGCATTCCATTCAAAATGAAATGTCATTAATTTTAGCAGGGTCTTGATGTGTTCTCTCGTCTGTTTTAGGAAACTCTTGATATGTGCTCCATGGACTCCGAGTTCACACATATCCTTTTTGCACTCTGCTACTTTCATGCTGTGGTGACTGAGAGACGTAAATTTGGAGCTCAGGGATGGAACATGACATATCCCTTCAGCAACACAGATTTGACTATCTCTGTCAACGTGCTTTACAATTACCTCGAGGCCAACTCCAAGGTAATGCAGGGGAACCAATGAAGCTGAAATGATCTGATGTGATTGACATAAGGGATAATCCACGACGCATTTCGTGGAGGAAGTGCTTCTTAGCCCCCACGTTGTGCATTATTTTTCGATACATGCATACCTCAGAGTGGATTATCCCGCATCTGTAGTGTGGTTAGGTTATGGTGGGTGGTTAGTGTGGTTAGGTTATGGTCTATTGGTATAGGTTTTAACATGTGTCACTTATAGTCCTTTCTCCTCTGTCCTTCATTTCTCTCAAGGTGCTGTGGGAGGACCTCCAGTATCTCTTTGGAGAGATCGTCTATGGTTGCCATATCATTGACGACTGGGACAGGAAGTTGTGTCGAACGTATTTGGAGGAGTACCTCAGGCCAGAGCTGCTAGAGGGGACACTAAAGTTTGCCCCTGGTTTTTCTGCTCCTCCCAATTCAGACTACAAGGTCTCTGTCCACGTAATACACCAAACAAATAGTCCAACCTTCTCTTTGATCTTTTTTATTCATTCAGGGGCCTTGACGTGTTTTTGGAGGTTTTAAAATGCTTCCTCATAGATATTCTTTTCATCTTGTCCTTTGCAGTCCTACCACTCATACATCGACAAGAACCTTCCGGCAGAAAGCCCCCATCTGTATGGGCTCCACCCCAATGCGGGAATCGACTTCCTAAGTATCACATCTGACAGGCTGTTCAGCACCATACTGGAGATACAACCTAAAGATTGTGGTACAGCCACTGGAAGAGGGGCATCTCACGAAGATAACGTATGTTAGATTACAGCCTTCATTGTTTCCGTCTATTTCAATTTGCTACTTGCCAATAGTCTTAGACATGAATATGAATTCATATCTTGTTTGTGTGAACTCTGGTCCCAGATGAAGAGGATTCTAGAAGGCATTCTGAAGGAGCTTCCGCAGGGTTTCAACATGGCAAACATCACCTCCAAGATAGGAGAGGAGAGGACGCCATACAACACAGTGGCCATTCAGGAATGCCAGAGGATGAACATCCTCATCAATGAGATTTCACGCTCCCTCCAAGAGCTGAACCTGGGACTCAAGGTGAGCATGGACCAACCAGACAGTAGCAGTGTCCAGATATGTTGATTTACTTTCATGACTCGATAGTCATGAAATTTGTCGAAGACAAATTTAGGACAAAAAAGAAACCAACAATTGCATCGATCCCACAGGGAGGGCTGACCATCACTAAAGACATGGAGGAGCTCGGCACAGCCTTGTGTTTAGACTTTGTGCCTGCATCGTGGACCAAGCTGGCCTACCCCTCCCTGCAGGGGCTGGCTAGCTGGTATGCAGATCTACTGCATCGGTTCAAGGTAAACCTTGATATGTCATACCTTTTTATTTTGAAAGATTTCGATGAAGCAAACGTGCATGGCTATTTGTCTGTAGGAGTTGGAGACATGGACAGCAGACCTGGCACTGCCCACTGTGTTGTGGCTACCCGGTTTATTCAGCCCGCAGTCCTTCCTGACAGCCATCATGCAGTTTGTGGCCCGTAAGAACAAATGGCCGCTGAACACGATGTGTTTGTCTGTGGAGGTTATGAAGAAGAACCGAGAGGACCTCAGCAGTCCCCCCCGGGAGGGAGCCTATGTCTATGGCCTTTTTATGGAAGGTATGTGACTTTTTGTTTTCCTAGGAATGGCGAAAGCATCTCATGAATAATTAATGACGTGACGACACACAACACATATCTGGTTAAAGCCCTGTCGTTTTGAATAAGATTAGTGGTGTGGGAAACCCGAGTCTGAGTCCCTCCACCTTGTTTAATAAATTGCTAATTTTAGCAGATTAGATGGTTAAGTTTAGGTGTTTGGTTGGAAATGGTTAAGTTTAGGTATTAGGCTAGAGATGCTTAAGTTAAGGAATTGGGTTAGAGGAAGGAATAAAAATATTGCAGAAGGTACATATAAATATTACAGCACACTTTTCAAAATAAAAGGTCAGACACCACCCAATGGTTACAATACTAAAGGCATTCACACCAAACACATCACACTTCGTCCATATAGTTTATTTCATGTACAAAAAGGTAAGAATACACAAACATTGTAATGTTTGGAACTGGCAAGATGAGTCATAAAACTAACCATAATATTTACATGTATGTATGCATGTATGTACATGTATGTAACTGTTCTTAAGGTTCCTTTACAGATTTTAATCACCACAACCGTTCATATCGGCCAGCCTGCCTCTCTTTATTTGAGAAAAGTAACACCCATATGTGAAAACAATGATTCAATAAATTATTACTGCAATTCCATAGATGCCAATATATTGTATTGAACAAATGTAGAATAACAAAAAAAACATTAAAGACAATCTTTAAAAACAACAAGGCAGAAATCCACTGTGCTCTGCAGTTAGTAACACCTAAACCCCTAGTTCTGGACAAGTAGCCCACATAAACATACAGAAATGAGAAGAGTGTTACTTATATTAGTTATAATCTATTAAACCAGTAGTTTGTCATCCTGTGTGTGTTTGTGTGTGCTTGTGCATGCAGGGGCGCGTTGGGACTCTCAGAAGGGGGTGATGGCAGAGGCACGGCTGGAGGAGCTCACCCCCTGCATGCCCGTCCTCTTCATCAAGGTGCTGCCCTTGGAGCACCGGGAGACCGAGAACGTGTACGAATGTCCAGTGTACCGCACCCGCACCCGAGGGTCCACCTACGTCTGGACCTTCCCCCTCAGGAGCAGGGAGAAGCCTGCCAAGTGGGTGCTGGCCGCGGCATGCCTCCTGCTCAGCAAATAATCACACACACACACACACACACACACACACACACACACACACACACACACACACACACACACACACACACACA
>JAOPJH010089223.1:0-16174 GCA_027122575.1 Merluccius polylepis
TTAACATTACTAACACCACTCTTCCTGAACCTAGACTCTGGTCCAAGTCATCTGTATACTTTACAGGTGTTACATAAAGTGGCGAGCCAGCCAGGAGTGGTTGCTAGTTCAACTCCCAAAGTAAGAAAACTAGTTCAACCTATTTTCCAGACCACACAGACATAAACTAGAAAAGTCCGGCAACATGGAAACAGTAGAAAGAGAAAGCATTAAAGTGCCAAACTCAGTCATCGTTAGTGGGCTCACTGATACTGAGACAGATGAAGAATTAACTGATTTCTTAATCAAATATGGCCGTGTTGCAAGAATAGTAAGAGTAGATAACCCCCAGTCTATATACCACAAAAGTGCCATTGTAGAGTATGAGAGTGGCTCTGCATTGGACACCCTTAAGCCTGTACTTCCATACAGTTTTGAGAGCTCCAGCCAAGTGACTTACCAGATCAGAGCCCTTTCAAGTGAATATGTGCCAACTGCAACAGGTACCGCCACCCACAGTTTTTTGAGTGAACTGCAAAAAATTGCTAAACTCAGTGGCAGGTCCTTTGAAGAAATATTGCAAGAGCAGCTCTCTGAATGCAGTAAAACTGTAGCTGTTGAAGCAGAGTCTCTGAGTGAACCTGAAAAGGAGCTTCACATTTCAGTACCCCAAAACTTGCCAGCACAACCATCAGCTCCTGAGCCTCAAGCTCACTTGCAAACAACAGAGCTCGGAGCAACCTCCTCGAGCACCACATCCATCCACATTAAAGGGGATGAAACACCTAAGGGAGCTATAAGTTATGTTAACCCTCCAGAAGTGCAACGAATGGTTGTAGAGCACATAGTCAGAAGCGAAGCCCCAGTCTCTCAAATGAACATGTCATTCAGACTCAGAAGTTTCTCAGGTAAAACTCCTTGTCCCAGTCATGAGGCTGACTTTGATACTTGGCGTAATAGTGTTGAGCTCATTCTTCAAGACACAGGTCTTTCAGATTTGCAGCGTTCGAGAAAAATCTTAGACAGCCTTGTGTCACCAGCTGTTGATGTTGTAAAGCATCTAGGTCCACAGGCTTCGCCTACAACTTACCTTGATCTGCTTGACTCAGCTTTCGGAACAGTAGAGGATGGTGACGAGCTTTTCGCCAAATTTCTTAACACGCTGCAAGACGCAGGGGAAAAACCATCTCATTACCTCTACAGATTGCAGACAGTTCTTGCCAAAGCATTGAAAAGAGGCGGCGTGTCTGCCAGTGAAGTTGACAGACACCTCTTGCGTCAATTTTGCAGAGGGTGTTGGAATGATGTGTTAATAACTGACCTGCAGCTTGAACGTAAAAGGAACGACCCACCTCCTTTCTCTGAGCTCCTGTTACAGCTACGTGTGGAGGAGGATCGACACTCCGCAAAGGAGAACAGGATGAGAAAGCACCTTGGTTCAACAAAGCAAAAGGTTGGTGCGCATCTCTTGACTGCAAGCCCCCTTGCTCATGACACATCAGCAGAAAGTGACCTCACTGACGTGAGGAAGCAAGTTACTGAGCTGCAAAGTCAACTTACCAGATTAAAAGCATCAACATCAGAGTCCAATCGGCCTTCTCAAGACAACGTTGTTGCTGAATTAAAGAGACAGGTTACTGAGCTTCAAAGCCAGCTCACTAGCCTAAAATCACAGAAACCTCCACAAACTAAGACAAAATTCAATGCGAAGCAGCCAACTAAGTCGAAAGAGCCTCCCTCTCCTGCAGAACAAAAGCCAAACAGCAGGCCAAAGCCATGGTACTGTTTTCATTGCGGAGAGGATGGCCACATCGCATCTTCATGTCCCAACAATCCAAATCCAACACTGGTGGCTGCTAAGAGAAAGCAACTAAAGGAAAAACAGACTCTGTGGGATAGTCTGAATAGCTCAGTTGCTACTCAGTTTTTAAACTAGACCCGGCCCTCATTGCGGGACAGATGAGAGCTAAAGACAGTGATAGCAGTCCCACTTCTGATACTGAGCACAAAGCCAAGAAACAAAAGAAATCATTCTCACACACGAGATTCGCCCCTAAAAAAATACCAATAGGGTTGATTGGAGCTAAGTACACTGCTAGCGTACTCATTGATGGACAGGTTTCTACCTGCCTACTCGATACTGGGTCACAAGTGACCACAGTGTCGCAGTCTTTCTACGAGAACAATC
Organism: Merluccius polylepis; assembly: GCA_027122575.1. Lineage (NCBI taxonomy): Eukaryota > Metazoa > Chordata > Actinopteri > Gadiformes > Merlucciidae > Merluccius > Merluccius polylepis. The sequence continues at coordinate 2,168 of JAOPJH010089223.1, forward strand.
TTTCCAAATTCGACATCCATCCTTTGACTGAGTTGTTAGAGATAGAGGCTGCGAATGGTCAAACAGTACCCTACTCAGGTTTCATAGAGGTGGACATCACTTTTCCTAAAGATTGTTTTGGTTCTGAGATCACTGTGTCCACTTTTGCGTTAGTTGTCCCAGACATACAGTCTAATTCACTCTTGATTGGCACTAACACACTAGACCTAGTGTATGAGGCATACTCCACGACCAACACAGCTCTCCAAGCCATCCCTTATAGTTACAGGGTTGTTCTGAAAATAATGCAGCAGAGAAACAAACAAAAAGAGAACAGCAGCTTAGGGCTAGTCAGACTAACAGGGAGAGACCCTGAAACTGTCCCCGCAGGTCAGAGCTGTGTTTTGGAAGGGTCAGTTCACGTCAGCAGTCAAACATCAGATCGGTGGATTGTAATTGAACCCCCTTCCTTATCATCCTTGCCTGGAGGGGTGATGGTCACAAGCTGTTTGATAAGTCTCCCAGGCAATCCCTCCCAAAAGTTGCCAGTTGTGCTGCGAAACGAAAGTAAGCATGACATCATCATTCCAGCAAAAAGTGTCATAGCTGAAATCCATGCCTTGCAAGAAGTGATCTCCAGTGAACAAAAACAGACTGGCACAACAACATCAACAGGTGTCCCAATGTCACCTGAAGATTCAGGGCTACAGTTTAACTTTGATGACTCTCCTCTTTCCCCTGAATGGCGAGAGCGAGTAGAGCAAAAGCTGAGCGCTATGCCAGAAGTGTTCGCTCACCATGATTCAGACTTCGGGCGAACAGACAAAGTTAAACACCAAATAAAGTTAAGTGACGAAACCCCCTTTAAACACAGATCCAGGCCGATACGTCCACAAGATCTTGACGCTGTTCGCAGACACTTGCAAGAGCTGAGCGAGGCAGGCGTAATCCGCGAGTCCGAATCCTGTTTCTCTTCACCCATTGTGGTAGTAAAAAAAAAAAACGGAGACATAAGACTTTGCGTCGATTATCGAAAATTAAACCTCCAAACGATCAAGGACGCCTATGCTCTTCCTAACTTGGAAGAGACTTTCTCCGCGCTCTCAGGCTCAAAATGGTTTTCAGTTTTAGATCTCAAATCTGGTTATTACCAGATCGAGGTAGATGAGGCTGACAGACACAAAACAGCCTTTGTTTGTCCCTTGGGGTTCTGGGAGTTTAATAGAATGCCCCAGGGCGTAACTAATGCTCCCAGTACATTTCAAAGGTTGATGGAGCGATGTATGGGGAACATCAACTTAAAAGAAGTCCTTGTCTTTTTAGACGATCTGATAGTGTTCTCAGACACTCTTGAGGAGCACGAAACTCGTCTTCTCCACGTGCTCAGTCGTCTTAAAGAATATGGTTTGAAACTGTCCTTGGAGAAATGTAAGTTTTTTCAAACATCAGTGAAGTACTTAGGACACATTGTGTCTCGAGATGGTGTTGAAACGGACCCCCAGAAAATCGAGGCCCTCAAAACCTGGCCAAGTCCGAGAAACCTCAAGGAGTTACGTTCGTTTTTGGGGTTCGCCGGTTACTACCGTCGATTCATCCAAGATTTCTCCAAAATCGTGAAACCATTGAATGACCTCACTGCTGGGTATCCGCCCTTGAGAAAAGGAAGCAGATTAAAGGAGCACGGTGGTCAATACTTCCAGCCCAGTGAATCTTTTGGTGGGAGATGGACAGACAGTTGTCAAAAAGCATTTGAAACAATCATTGACAGACTAACTACTGCCCCTGTGTTGGGTTACGCCAACCCAAAATTGCCATACGTCTTGCATACAGACGCTAGTACAGTTGGGTTAGGGGCAGCGCTCTATCAAGAGCAAGATGGGATGATGCGCGTCATTGCTTTTGCCAGCCGTGGATTGTCTAAGAGCGAATCTCGGTACCCCGCCCACAAACTTGAGTTTCTGGCGCTTAAGTGAGCAGTGACCGATAAATTCTGCGACTATTTGTATGGAAGCTCTTTTACAGTAGTCACAGACAGCAATCCTCTCACTTACCTTCTGACCACAGCTAGGTTAGATGCAACAAGCTATCGCTGGTTGTCTTCTCTCTCAACTTTTGACTTCCAGCTTCAGTACCGCGCAGGGAGACGCAATCTTGACGCAGATGGCCTTTCACGACGCCCCCATCCTGAGCCTGTCAACGATTTAGTGTCTCAGAAAGAAGAGGAACGAATCAATCAGTTCTTGAAGCATCACTTGCCTGAGTCTGACGATGTTGCTCATGTCTCTTGCAGTGTCGTTAGTGCTGTTTGTGAGAAGCATCTTGTTCGTCCATCTGTGGACAGTGATGGAAAGGGTTCCACGGTTCCTCTTGTAACATCTCTTGCAATGTCAGCTGGAGCTGTTCCAGACTGCTTTGAGCAATGTGATGGATTTCCAACCATTTCCAGCATTTCGGAGGAGGAATTGAAACAAAAGCAGAGGACTGATCCTGCTATGGGTGAAATCATTCACCAGCTGGAAACAGGAAACACCCCTCCTCCAACTGTGAGAAGAGAGCTTCCAGAACTTTCCATCCTTCTGCGAGAAATAAGTAAACTTGAGCTCCAAAGTGGAATCCTCTACAGAAAGAGGCAGATTGGTGAGGAAACTCTATATCAGCTAGTCCTTCCCGAAGAGTTGCGGGACATGGTTATGAGTAGCCTTCACGATGACATGGGTCATCTGGGTATCGACAGAACCCTTGACCTCGCACGAACCAGATTCTTTTGGCCCAGAATGGCTAATGACATCGAGAAAAAGATCAAAAGTTGCAGTCGCTGCGTCTGTCGGAAAGCACTGCCTGAGAAGGCAGCGCCCTTAGTGAACATTCAGGCCACCAGACCTCTTGAGTTAGTCTGCATGGACTTTTTGTCAATAGAGCCAGACCGCAGCAACACGAAAGATGTTCTGGTTATCACAGATTTCTTCACAAAATATGCTGTGGCATACCGACTCCTAACCAAAAAGCCAGAACTGTTGCCAGGCATTTGTGGGAGAGTTTTGTTGTTCATTATGGTTTCCCCGAGAAATTGCACAGCGATCAAGGGCCAGACTTTGAGTCAAAAATCAAAAAATCAAAGAGCTCTGTGATCTTGCCGGGATCCATAAAACCAGAACCACACCTTATTATCCACGTGGGAACCCTGTGGAAAGGTTCAACAGGACACTTAAACATGCTTGGTACACTCAAAACAGAAGAAAAACAACACTGGCGAGATTTTGTAAAACCGTTAGTACATGCCTATAATTGTACGAGACATGACACAACGGGGTTCACGCCCTACGAGTTAATGTTTGGACGGCAGCCTCGGTTGCCCATTGATCTTGCCTTCAATGTTCTGTTGAATCGTCGTCATCACAAATCTCATTCACAGTATGTTGAAACTCTGAAAACCCGTCTTCAAGAGAGTTATCAACTTGCTTCCAAAAATGCAGCCAAGACGGCTGAAAGGAATAAAATCAGGTTTGACAAACATGTCACCGAATCGACCTTGGATGTTGGCGATCGTGTGCTCGTGAGAAATGTGCGTCTGAGGGGAAAACATAAACTTGCTGACAAGTGGGAAGGGACAGTGCATGTTGTTGTTAACCGCAAGGCCGACCTCCCAGTTTACACTGTCAGGCCAGAAAGCCAAGATGGTCCCCTTAGAACTTTGCATAGAGATCTCTTGTTACCATGCGGGTTTCTACCATCTCTTGAGGCCGACCCACCGGCAGTGTTACACAAACCTCGCGCACGCCCCAGCACACGTCGGCATCCAGGTCTTGATCCTGATGAACAGCCAGAGTCCAACTCTGATGATGAGGATGCCAATCCAACACATTTCTTTCAAAAGCCACCCTCAAGAACCGCCAGGTTCACTCAAGAACTTGAAATGATCGTGCCCTCAAGGCAACAACTTCATCCTTTTGTCGAGCAAAACATTGAGGCCGACAGTGCTCCAGAGGAAACAAACAGAGATGTCGTGGAGGAAACAAACAGAGATGTCGTGAATCTGAACATGTAGTAATTGAAATCACAAGTGAAACTGAAACAAATGTCAACAAAACAGAAAATGACACAAGTGAAACTGAAACAATGAGTGATGTGAGAAGATCATCAAGGCGAAGAGAGCAGTCAAAAAGGTTGACATATCCCGAGCTAGGGAGTCCCTTAGTGACCATTGTCCAATCCCTATTTCAAAGCTTAAGCACTGCCATCACAGATTCGCTTATCAAGCCTAGTCTTATGCCATTACCTGAACCTGAAATAGTGTAATCTATTAATACTATGCAAAGGGACTTGCATAGAGTTAAGGAGGGAGGGTGTAACCTAGGTGAATATGAAGACAGACTAATAAAAAAACTAAGTCAATGCAAAATGTAAGCAAATAAGATAAAGAATGTGTTAAATGCAAAAGAATCACAAAAGTAGTTGCTGTTCAAAATATTGTTCCTTTCATATGTACTGTCTCTTTAACAGCGGCACGGTAACAGCCGATCGCGGTAACAGCCAAGTACGTGACCACAGCGCCTATCGCTGGTGGGAGGGTAGATCATTAGAGGAACAGCAGAGACGGTGAACAGAGAAGGCGAAAACGAGAAGAAAGAGAGAGTAATTAAGAGCAAAAGAAGTGTATTTTGAGTTTTTTTACCGTGTTTTCTTTACTTTTTGGGAGGATACTCCTTTTACCTGCTGTCCGGGTTGCTGGATTCTGTATATTTGGGGTTTGAATGAGGATTTGGCCAGGTTTTTTAGTTGGGCTCAACGGTGCCTGACCACACCGCTGAGTTGTGGAAACAAGATGGCGAGCCACCCATAGGAGAGAGGAACGGAGCGGAGGATCTCAGTCTGCAGAACTCACCTACACACGTGGACAAAGACACTGATTCTAACACTGGGATCGCGGTAGGACAAAACCGACAGGTTTTGCAGCAACACACAGTGAACTTCATTTGGACTGATAAAGAACTTGATCAGAGGACTGGTTATTTAAGTACACTGTGAATATTTGATTTATTGTTACATTGATCTGAGAGATCTGGGAACTGAGTTGTAACTTTTGATATTTTATTTGAATATTATTTTCTATTTATTTTCTTTATTCTATGCCGAATTGGTATTTCATAAATGGTTTCATCAAAGTGAGTCAGAGTTTAACAAGCGTTGATTTAAGCAAATTAGAAACCAAAAGAAAAATAGAACTGAACCTGATAAATAGGCCTAAAATGAGAACTTGAACTGAGTAAACTCAAAATTAGATACCAAGAACTAAACAACCCAAAATAGGAAACCTAAACACAAAAGAATCTCAACTCAAATAGGTTGAGTTAAATCCAGAGATAAATAGGGGTAAATAATCTCATTTTCCTGGGTTTTTGGTTTTGTGTACGGTTGGAGGGAGACTTGAATAATTCATTTGATGGATGTATGTGTGAGTGTATAAGAGTGTTGGGTACCATTTTTTGAACACTGTTCTTCCTAATCATTTTCTACATAAATAAGCCGGCAGTTAAAACTTACTCACTGGTCTGTGGTCTGTTATTCTTCTTAACATTACTAACACCACTCTTCCTGAACCTAGACTCTGGTCCAAGTCATCTGTATACTTTACAGGTGTTACATAAGCTTCAAGCAAAATCAAATGAAGATAAAAACAAACAAGGCAACACACAGGTCACTATACCACAAGAAAGCAGGCTCCCTCAGTTAGAGCCACTGCCTTCTACAGGGAGTACTTATAGCGGAAGTGAACACAAGGCTCAGGTCACCACAGTCATCCACACAACACCAGTCTCAGGTACAGGTCCAGGTCCGGCCCCACCCCCTTGGCACAAAGAGTTTAAAATATCGGGACAGATCGGAGAACCAGGGCAAAAAGACCGCCTCACATTTTCCAGCCTAGCACGACAGATTGAGCATGGCCTCCTAAAGGGCTTTCCTGAGACTGAGATTGTTGATGCTGTCATAAGAGCCATTGTTCCAGGAATGCAGTTACGCAGTTATTTGGAGGGGAAAAGTGACCTCAGACTACCAACACTTAGAAGGATTCTCCGTTGTCATTACCAAGAAAAGAGCGCAACAGAATTATATAAACAGCTGTCATCAGAAGTTCAGGGCACAAGGGAGACGCCTCAAAACTTCCTCATTCGTGCTCTAGATCTAAGGCAGAAGATTCTGTTTGCCTCACAAGAGTCGGAGTCAGGTCTAAGATATGATCCAGTGCTAGTACAGAACATGTTTCTTCACTCAGTGATGACTGGCCTGCAGAATGATAATATCAAACGAGACCTCCAGCCATATCTGGAACAAGCTGGTGTTTCTGATGAACTCCTGTTTGAAAAACTTAATACAGCATGTGCTTATGAAAGTGAGAGGCAAGACAAGAGGAAAATGACAACATCACAGCGACCTGTAGCTGTTCACTCTGCTCAGTCTGACCACACTCCTGCTGAAAAGAAGGAGAAAACGAGCCAGCCTGGTCACAGTAAGAATCAAATTGATATTCTCTCGGAACTGCAGGAAATGAAAGCTAACATGTCTCTTTTAAAGGACCTTAAAGCTGAAGTGGCTTCCATCAAAGAGTCTATGCAGCAGCCCTCTTACCCACCCAGGCAGCACCCAGACCCAGCATTACCACCAGACTGCGCTCCTCATCAGCTAACACCAGTCCACCACGGCCCACCACCGAGACACTGGGTTGCTCCTGCCCCTGCAGCACAACATGGCTACCTTCAGCTCAACCAAAGGTTCGCCAGCCAGCGCCCTCTCCCCACACCTGCACCACGCCGTAGAAGGAGATGTTATGCTTGCGAGCAGGAAAATGTAGAAGACTGTAGTCACTGCTTCAGATGCGGCAGTAATGAACATTTCGCAGCCGGTTGCAGAATGGGCAGATTGGGTCAATTCAGAGGGAGCGCTTTAAATGGGCCAGGGTTACCCCAGCGGGGCAGGGAGTAACCGCTTCATCAACAGCGCCCCAACTTTGTGTACACTGTGGTGCACATGGAAGGAATGTGAGGCTGAAACAATGTGCATCATGTAAAGGTGTGTTATACTGTTCCAAAGCATGTCAACATGAACACTGGGTGGTCCACAGAAATCAATGTTCAACAACCTCATGTAAAACAGTCCGAGCCACAACACGAACGAAAAAACACATCAAAGTTGCCCCTCTAGTTGGAAAGAAATACCTTATTGACTGCCAAATCCAAGACCAGCAGGTTTGAGCTTTGTGGGACTCCGGCTCACAAGTGACTGTAGTAAGTGAACACTGGAAAACAGAACATTTACCACACGTAACATTGAGAGACATTTCTGAGATCATTGACGCTAATGACACTTTGAACCTTGTTGCTGCTAATGGGGAAGACCTGCCATACGTCGGATGGATAGAGGTGACATTCAGTTTAGCTGCAGATGGAGTCCCCACAACAGAGGTTGTTGTCCCCACCCTGGTGATTAAAGGTAACAGTCTTGCACGACCTATTATTGGCTCAAATGTTATTGGATTGATTGTTGATACTGAGCTACAGCAGAGTAACGCCACTGATAAACAGCAGCTAATTAAAACTGTCCAAGCAGCTTTTCCTGGCTTTGAGATGGATCAGGCTAAAGTTTTTGTAGAGCAAGTTATTGCTGAACAGCGATCACCTGAATATGTAGTCAAGACGACCAGAGAGCGAGTGCATGTCCCCAAACACACATCTGTAAAAGTAGATTGCCGTGTTTTGACAGCACCTTTTCAAGTTGATACAACACTGATATTTGAGCCTAGTGTTGACCCACAGTGGCCAGAGGGCCTTGAATTCACTGATACTCTTGTGACACTGAAAAAAGGGGCAAAACCATTCATAATTGTGGTGATTGTGATTGGGACAGTGCAGCAAGTTCAAGCAGTTTATCCAACAACAATCTTCGAACGATCCTGCGCCTCTCCTCCAGTAACAGTGAGTAATGTGAGAGTAAGAAATGAACAAACCACTTGTGGTGAATGGGATCCCCCAGTCGACGTGAACCATCTCAGCTCATCTGAAAAAGAAATGGTTAAACAGATGTTAAGAGAAGAGTCAGGCTCTTTCTCTAAGTCTGATGACGACATTGGCTGTATTGAGAATCTGCGGCTCTCCATCTCACTGAAAGACACTGAGCCTGTGGCCAAAACTTACATCTCTGTGCCAAAACCACTTTATCAAGAGACAAAGAGCTACCTACATGACCTCATCGCACAAGGTTGGGTGCGCAAATCGAACTCACCTTATGCATCTCCAGTTGTGTGCGTTCGTAAAAAGGATGGAAGCTTACGCCTGTGTATAGATTACCGTGAGTTAAACCACAAAACTGTACCAGACCGTCAGCCCATTCCCCGAGTGCAGGACATTATGGACGGTCTGGGGGGGCACTCATGGTTTTCGCTTTTAGACCAGGGGAAAGCCTACCATCAGGGGTTCATGGCGGAAAAGAGTCGGCCCCTCACTGCTTTCGTAACCCCCTGGGGTTTGTATGAATGGATCCGAATCCCCTTTGGCTTGATGAACGCGCCGGCTGCCTCCCAGCGATGTATGGAAGAGTGTCTGGAGGGGATTCGAGATCAGATTTGTATTCCATATCTTGACGATATACTTGTGTTCAGTCAGTCATTTGAAAGCCATGTTGAAAATGTCAGAACTGTGCTGAGGCGATTGAGAGAGTATGGCATAAAGTTGAAGCCGGCCAAATGTGAGATGTTTCGGCAAGAGGTTCGCTATCTTGGGCGGGTCGTTTCATCAGAGGGCAGTAAAATTGACCCTGCCGACACCATAGCTGTCAGAGCCTTAAAAGACAAGCAACCAACCACTGTGGGAGAATTAAGAGCCATCATGGGTCTCCTCAGTTATTATCGCCAGTACATTAGGAATTTCTCTCAAATCGCTGCCCCTCTGTACGACCTCTTGAGAGTCCCTACTGATGTACAAAAGAGTGACAAACATGGAACACGAAGGAGACAGATGAAAAGGAAACACAATGGAGCGTCCTCTAACCAGCCCATTGTATGGACAGAAAAACATCAGCACTTGCTTGAGGAACTTTTGGATCATCTAGTGGAGCCACCAATACTTGCCTTTCCTGACTTCAGCAAACCCTTTGTCCTACACACGGACGCATCCAACCTGGGCCTGGGGGCCGTTTTATACCAACAACAGGAAGGAAAAATGCGAGTAATAGCATACGCGTCCCGGACCCTCACTGTATCTGAGAAGAACTACCATCTACATTCCTGAAAATTGGAGTTCCTGGCCCTTAAATGGGCCGTGTGTGAAAAATTCAGGGACTATTTGATCGGCTCATCATGCACTGTGTATACGGATAATAATCCGCTTACTTATGTTTTGTCCACGGCAAAGCTAAATGCAACTGGATGCCGGTGGGTTGCTGAATTAGCGGATTTTCACCTCACCATACGATACCGGCCAGGAAGGGAAAACGTTGATGCCGACAGTCTTTCGAGGATGCCAGTAGACATCGACACCATGTTGAAAAACTGCACTGAGGAATTGTCATCTCGTTCAGTACAAGCAGTAGTACAGTCAGTTGAGGACCCAAGTCCTAATCCAGTGTGGTCCATGGCTCTGTCTGCTCAGTGCAACGACATCAAAAAGTCAAAACATCAGCCTCTCTTGCCTGCACAGATTTGTCAAGCTCAGAAGGAAGATAAAAATATCGGCCCAGTGATTGAGTGTCGTCAGTTTAATGAAAGACCTGATAACAAACAGTTAAAATCATTCAGTGCACAAAGTAAAAGACTGATGCGCGAATGGGAAAAACTCACCTTAGATGATGATGGCATCTTGCATCGAAAAACAGCCACGCGAACACAGCTTGTTCTGCCAGAAAAGTACAAGGCAACTGTTTTGAAGGAATTACATGACGATATGGGGCACCAAGGAGTTGACCGCACCACCTCATTGGTAAGAGAGCGATTCTTTTGGCCTCAGATGCAACAGGACATTGAACATTATGTGACTCGAAGCTGTTCATGTTTGAAACAAAAGAAGCCCAGCCGAGAGGTTAGAGCACCCCTAACCAACATTGTCACAACCCAGCCCTTTGAATTAGTCTCCATTGATTTTTTGCATCTTGACAAGTGTTCAGGCGGGTATGAATATATATTGGTTATCATTGACCATTTCTCAAGATTTGCCCAAGCTTATGCTACCACCTCTAAGTCGGCAAAAACAGTAGCAGACAAACTTTTCAATGATTATGCATTGAAATTTGGGTTCCAACGCATCCATCATGATCAGGGAGGTGAATTTCAAAATCAGCTCCTCGCACAACTGAAGCAGACCTCGGGAGTGCTAGGCTCGCGAACAACGCCATACCACCCTGAAGGAAACGGCCAAGTAGAACGTTTCAACCGAACGCTCATACAGATGCTGAGAACACTGACAGAGAAAGAGAAATCAAACTGGAAGGACTCATTGAACAAGTTGATTTTTGCATACAACTGTACAAGATGTGAAGTCACAGGCTTTTCTCCCTTTTATCTTCTTTTTGGGAGGACTCCAAGACTGCCTGTCGACATACTCTTCCGCCTGACACCAGAAACAGGTACGCCTGACCACAGAGAGTACATGCGAAAGTGGCGTGAAGGGCTGCAAGAAGCCTATGAAATAACAAAGAACAATGCAAGCAAGTCAGCTGAACGAGGCAAAAGAAACCATGATCGCAAAGTAAGGAGCTCAGAGTTGGAGCCAGGAGATCGCGTTCTGGTTAGAAATTTGACCCCAAGAGGAGGTATTGGCAAGCTACGCAGCCATTGGGAAGAAACTATCCACAAGGTTGTTCGACGAGTAAACAAGGATGCTCCAGTTTACGAAGTTGTACCAGAACAAGGAAAGGGGAGAGATAGCAGGATATTACATCGCAATCTCTTGCGTCCGTGTGACCATCTGCCTTTGGAAGTTCCCCTAAAAGTCGCCAGATCACAAAAGAAAAATTTAAAACAGACAAATGAAGGGAAAAGCAATACTCAGCGAGATGATGACAGTGATGAGGACTCAGAGGATGACTGGCTCTATTACCCACCTCAACAGCCTCCCCAGGATGCACATCCACAGGCATGTAGTGAAGAGGAATATATTGGCCAGGCAGCAGACTCTGAACCGACAGGAGCATATCACAAGCAAGGAGAGGAACAGGAAAGACTGATGCAGCTGAGGGAGGATCCAGGCGGGATTGAGTTGCTGGACAGGGATGAGGCTCCAGAGGAACTGGAAATTCTGGGAGGCAACCCTGTACCGCCACCTCCGTCACCTCCATCACGTGACAGTCACAGTGAAAATGAACAAGTACAAGAGCGGCCAAGGAGAGGAAGGCGACCACCGAAGCTATTCACCTATAATGAGTTTTGTAATCCTGTTTGCTACAGTATGGGACCTCCGGCCAGATCCATGTATAGGTTTGACCCTATGCATCACTACAGAGCCCGTCAACCAGGGACCATGTGGCCAAATTCTGTCCAGTACGCCACATACCAACCTGTGCTCCTGTACGGGTAACCACACACATATTATGGACTGTCTCACACACATATCCCCTACACTCATGGACTTTTGAGGAAGCGGAGTGTCACCACACATACACATCCCATACACTCATGGACTTTTGTGACAGCAGAGTGACAATATACACGAACACACTCATAATGGACTGTTGAAGCAGCTTGCTCTGCCATACATCACACACTCAAGGACTTTGGGTAGGCCAAGTGCCTACATACGAACTGTTAGAATATCTTCATTGGATGCTATGCACCTGCCTTAATCGTTTCATGTCGAGGACGACATTTTTTATTGAGGGGGAGTGTGTAATGGTGTTAAAAAGTGTGTAATGGTGTTAAAAAGTGCTGTTAGTGTTAAAAAGTGCTGTTAGTGTTAAAAAGTGCTGTTAAAAATGCATGTGGTTTTGCTATAAACAGTAAGAAAAAGAACTTTAATTCATGAAAGTACATGGTTAAAAACAAGTACATGGTTAAAAACATAATATCATAAGTAATTATAAAAGGTTTAAACAGTAAGCGGATTAAAATGAAACTCATTGTGATCTGCTGATCGAGTGATCTGTCATCTGCTACTCTGGTCTTCTAGACAAAAAAAGCATAGTGATAAGCTAAAAGGGATATCTGTGTTCAAAACATAACTAATTCCGTGTTAATAATCTGTGTTATATTGTTTCCTAAAGTGCTTCTTCTTTAAGTTATATCTTGAAAGCTAATCCTCAAATCATCTCTGATGTTCAGGTTTTGATTGCTTTTGTCTGAGCTAAACTGGTAGAGGGGAAGACGGTGTTTTCACCCGTCCATAACAACAATGAACGTGACTAAAGCAACATCGTGTCTTGTCTTCGTTCATCTATTGTCCCCCTTTACAGGTAAAAAAAGTGAACATAATCAGTTGTGATGTGTTTTTATGTGTTCTGTGTCATGAAAGAGAGGTAGGAAGTGGAATAATGGAGTTTGAGGTAACTTCAGGAGCCGTTGAGTTTTGTCTGTTTGAATGTTAAACTCGCTGTAGTTTTCTTACTAGCTGCGTTGTGTGGCGCGAACGACATTTTATCAGCGCTGTAGTTGTGCCGTTCGTGTGCAATGTTTCACATAAGCCATTGTAAAGATATTTTATGTTTATAATACAATGCTTTACTTTTCATAACAGTTGCTGATTTAATAGAAATGTACTGTTGAAGAAAATGTAATGTTGAAGAAAATTGTGTAATTCTGAAAACCATAACAACAATGAACGTGACTAAAGCAACATCGTGTCTTGTCTTCGTTCATCTATTGTCCCCCTTTACAGGGGTGTAACACTAGCACATTGTCTTCAACCTCTGACAAGTTTTTGTGAGTTCCTGCTTTCGAAACCGATTGCGTTCTCAAATATGAAACAAGCCCAAAGCAAGGGAAAAAAACACAACAACCTCCAAGACCAACCAAATAGTTAAGTTATTTTTTTTAGCATTCAGACAAATGTAGCGACCAACATGTTGTGAATTGGAGCTAATTTAACTGTAATGTCAGTGGCTGCAGCCTCGGGAAACATCTCCGTTTTTTTCTGTTGTGACATGTCTTGGCTTATCTCGAATGAAAAGAGTAATTCATCTTCCAGATAGATATAAAACCCAGTGTAAATACACAAAATGAGGAGGGAGCGAGAGACACGTTCAAATTCATATCCTAAATTATAACCGATTCTACCCATTTACCCTTTTCAGCTCCTTGTGGGCAAAGTATAATTTTCTACTTTTTCTCACCCCTCTGTTGTTCTTTTAATTGTATTACTCGTAATGAAACCAATTTACAGGTAATTTGGCCTCTCTCTCTCTCTCTCTCTCTCTCTCTCTCTCCCTCTCTCCGCCATCGCCGGTTGCCCCCTGCACTCTAATGACTCTAATGCGTGTGTGTGTGCGTGTGCGCGCGGTGATGAACTGCAGGGTATTGCGGGGCGCAGTGTGTTGTTTGTTTGTTGTTAATTAGGTAGAGAGGCACTTTGTCTTCCGAAGGGTGAGTGTGTGTGTGTGTGTGTGTGTGTGTGTGTGTAGATGTAGGTGTGTGTGTGTGTGTGTGTGCGTGTAGGTGTGTGTGTATGTGTGTGTGTTAATATGAACTATTTCCTCATGCAGAGTCTCTCCAACCTGCAGACCTCCGATCAATAATATGGAGAAACTAAACTAATGGCAGACCTACGTGATCAATACTGTGAAGAAACTCTCTCTCTCCCTCTCTCTCTCTCTCTCTCTCTCTCGCTCTCTCTCTCTCTGTCCTCTCACCTCTCTCTCTCTCTCTCTCTCTCTCTCCCTCTCTGGTATGTTCAATGTTCATTGTTTGAATAACTGTTTTGGTCCATAGCATCTGCTAAGTAATACCGCACAGCTGCATGACCTCTAGTTGTCTTTAAGAGCGAGAGAGGGGGAGAGAGAGAGAGAGAGAGAGAGAGAGAGAGAGAGAGAGAGAGAGAGAGAGAGAGAGAGAGAGAG
>JAOPJH010090158.1:0-16079 GCA_027122575.1 Merluccius polylepis
TTCATCCAGGGTAAACATGTCTTGGGTAGGTTCATCCAGGGTAAACATGTCTTGGGTAGGTTCATCCAGGGTAAACAAGTCTTCGGGCTGCTGTGGGACAGGGTCTGGTTATAAAGACATAAATACAAAACACAATTACGGCGAACGTGCTGGAAGAAAGTTCATCTAAGACACTGCAATACCACAATGGTATTACAATGATTATGTCCCCTAAAATGTCTGACCTCAACTATACTGGCTAGAGGGGTTTTCACATTCCTCTACTGAAGGGGGAGATGTCTGTGCACTTGAAATTGAAACATATCCCAGACAAGCTTGACTTGGTACATCACTTATACAAAAGCCAAACGCTGTTGAAAATTCAGGCAAAGAAACCTGAGATCTCCAGCGCACGCATTTAAGAGCGTCAGAGCAGTCTGTCGGTACAGTGAGAGCAAGAGGCAGTGTTACTAACTCGCTCTCGCTCTTTGATTAGCCATCTGGTATATAATTGAGAAATAAGTCCGAACAGTGTAACGTGGTGGCTGATTTTGGTGCACCACAACACCAAACACTGCAGTGATGCTTACAGAACTCGTAGCAAGCGCCGCAGTGCTGACCTCATCACTGTCATAGCACCAATGTGGCAATAAATCAGTTGTCAGTCGTCATTAATTTCCTTCTAGCCTGTGGCTGTACTTCCGTGGAAGTCCTTTCTTCTCCTGAGAGTCATTAGGAACAATAACAACCTTTCTGTCCAAAAAAAAGTTTTGGCTCCGTTTAGGACCTGTTTACGATGTTCGACTTTTAAAGAAAGGGTTTCTAACTGGTAAAGTTTAGGACTGTGTTCTACTTTTAAATATGTCAAATGCGAATGTGTTGAGACAGATAATGTAGATAATGTATTATATGAATATTATATCATATGATTACATCCCATGCTTAGACATGCATTCGTTCGTTCATTCTGATACCTACAACGAGACGTTTTCTTTAAAGCAATGCGTCGTACCGCTGTGTCAGTCCAAGACCCGCTCTGCATGTATACATTTTGGGGTCGTCTTTCATTCACTAGAGCCATCGCGTGATTTGCCTGAGAAGACTGACAGTTAAAGTATACATTTGTGAAAATATATGTTGAACCAGAGCTGCCAACAAATGTTATTAGACTTTATATAATTATTTAATATCATACATAAAAAATGGTGTATGATTTAAACCATTTGTTATGGAACGGTGCCATGGAGTTCGGCCCACCGTCTAATGCGCTCCAGCCCCATTTGAGTTTTTTTTTATAAACGTGCCTGGAGGGGGACTTTAAATTATATTCATCCAATACTTACTACTTTGGGACACAATGATTGTCCTCTTTATACCGCCAAGTTCTGTGGAACTGAGGCTTTGAATATCTTCTACATGACATCAGAGATGGAGAACGAAAGGCTGTTGTTCTACCAGTTGTTTGATGATACACTTATTCATGTTCTGTCCAACAAAATGACCAAAATGAAACTAAACAGTTGACACACCTCCAAGGGAGTTCGTCAGTAGTCTCCTTCTGACCTGAGGGTGCGCTTCCCTGGAACTGCTTGCTTCTCCACAGTCATTAGGAACAATGACAGCCTTCCTCTCCAGGTACTGCTGCCAAAAAACAGCTTTGGTTCAGGTCCGTTTAGGACATGTTTAGGATGTTTGACTTTTAAAGAAAGTGTTTCTAACCCGGAACTGTTCAGGACTATGTTCTACTTTTAAAGTCTTTGTAAACCAAAGGGAAATGTGTTATTAACCACCCAGACAAATTTGAACGATTAAAAATAAAATAAGCATTATTCTCAGCTCTGAGATGCTGGGGGCGTTTGCACACGGCCCTACGGCCATTTGCACACGGGGACCGGAGGCTCTCTCAACTGTCAAGTAACAACTGTCAAAATAATAACAAACACACGATTGAGCGTGACAAGCAGTGAAGCAACTGCGCTCTGGTTGTTTGGGGCGGGGCGATGCTAAGCCCAGCCCATAAAATCCTGAACACAAAAATGGTGAAAAATAGAAAAACGGTCTCCACAATTCAACATTAAGTGGTTATCCAGTTTTTTCACATGTTTTCAGCAGTGACTTTGTAACGTGTGTAATGTGTTTAGAAACATATTTGCTTTACAGTCTTTAAAGAAAGGGCTTCTAAGCGGTAAAGTTTAATCAATCAATCAATCAAACAACTTTATTTATCCCATATAGGGCAATTCAGTTTGTAGTCTCCAGTCAGACAGCACACAAAACAAAACAAAACAAAACAAAACAAACAAAACAGCACATAAACCAAACAATTCCCTCTGTCAGTAGCAACGAATCAGTGTGAGGGTAGCAACAATATCCAGTCCCCAATGGACCACAGTGCAATGAATCATACAGGACAAAATGAGGGGAATAATAATAAATAAATGTCCACATTATGGCTGGAATAAATAAATTACTAATTGCTGCTATCAGTAGCATTTAGCAGCTTGATAGCTGAGGGAATACAAGAACTGGCGTATCTATTAGTTTTCCTTGGAGGGGCAAGATAACGCCATCTGGAAGGCATTAAACAAAACGCCTGGTTAGGATATGGTCAGGATTGCCCATGACCTGTCTGGCTTTCTGGACTACTCGTTTTTTCCAGAGGGAGTTCAGGTCTGTCAGTTGAACTCCGATGATCTTAGAGCAGACATTGACAATGTTACCAGTTCACAAATGAAGACAGTGCACAGTCGTGGTCTAATTGGGCCCCCTGAAGAAGTGATACTAGGACAGTATCGTCCGAGAAAAATAGCTGTCCTCTTGCGCAGACCTACAGCTGTCTGTGTACATAATAAATAACAAAGGCGAAAGGACACAGCCCTGTGGAGAACCTGTATTTGAGGTGATGACGGAGGACATGCTGCCATTCACAAATACTCTCTGAATTCTGTCTGTTAAAAAGTTTAAGAGCAACAATAGAATCTAATCTGGTAGATTAAAATAAGATAAAAGCTGCTCAATTAAAATATGAGGCTGCATCTTATTAAAAGCTGAGGAAAAGTCAGCAAATAAAAGCCTTGCATGTGCACTGGGTTTTTCAAGGTGCTTGATAAAAATAAGATAAAAATCTTAGCATCATCTACACTTTTCCCAGACTGATAGCAAATTGGAGAGGATCGAGTTTGCCATTAATCAAAGAAGCAATTTCTTCTTTCAGTATTTTCTCAAAGACCTTCATCACAACTGGCCTAAATTCATTGAGCTCCCTTGGATTATTATTTTTTGGGACAGGGATTATGGTAGATGTTTTCCATATAGTTGGTATCTGGCCACTCTCGACACACATTAAGAAAAGTCATGTAAACACTTTGCTGAGCTGGTCAGCACAGTGGCGCAGAGTGCGTCCACAAATAGAGTCTGGGCCGGCAGCCTTACGTATATAAACCCTCTTAAGAAGATTTCCTGAGTGATCACAATGTCATTCTGAGGTGACAAAGATTCCCTCAATGTGGAAATATCCCCCAAAAAATCAGATCTTTCAAACCGAGAGAAAAATGAATTAAAACATTTAGCCAAGTTGTCATCATCCACACCGTTTACATGAATGGCCTGTGTGGTCTTGCAAGGTAACTGCAATTGATGCCATAGATTTTATACCTCTCCAGGCTGCTCTGAGGTCACCACTGCAATATTGACTTTCGATTTTCTTTTTGTACTTTATTTTAGCCTTCCTAATTTCAACCTTAACTTCCCTAGAAGTTAAGGGGGATCCCCAGAGTAGAAAATTATTTTCTTATTATTAATCACTGCTTTCCGTTTTTTTGTTACCCAAGGCTTGTTATTTGGATAAGTGACCACTTTTTTGGTTGGAATGATCAAGTCCACACAGAATGTAATATATGATGAGATGGTATCAGAAAGATCATTTATATCATCACACCCATCATAAAAACAGTCCCAGTCTGTGCACTCAAAGCATGCCTGGAGAGAGGAGATGCTGATTTTCACTGTTCTTTCCTCCTGCTCCAGACATCTGAAGGACGGTTTGTACACAGGCATGAGATAGACACTACTGTGGTAGGAGGCACCGAAAGAAGGCATAGGCAGGAATTTGTAAGCCCCACTTACGGAGCCATAGCAAAGGTCCAATATGGTGTTTTTATGTGTGGTGGGACAAGTCACATATTGCTCATATGTCCTCAAAGCCTTTTTTAAATTGCACTAATCACCAAGGACAAACTTAGGTGCCTCTGGGCAGAAGGAGTCCAGTTTATGTGTGACGTCATCGATCAGCTGTGCCACAGCAGAGGCGTTTGCTCGCGGGTGAATATAAACTAATGTGTAAAAGAGTTGTTGAAATTCACAAGGCAAATAAAAGGGGCGTAGAGAGATAGACAGTAATTCCATGTCAGTGGTGCATATCTTCTCTCTGATAACTACAGTAATACAGTAGGCCTGGTTCACGTAGAAGCAGATTCCTCCTCCTCCTGTGACCGATCCATACAAATTGAGCTTCCAAACCCGGTTAGGATCAGGTCAGAGTTTTGGTCTGTATCACTGAGCCATGTTTCGGTGAAGGCAAGAAGGCAGGTATCTTTTACTTCCCGTGTAAACTTGGCGTATGTCTCCAGTTCATCTATTTTGTGGCGAATAGATTAAACATTTGACAGCAGGACAGAAGGAAGTGGTGATAGTTTGCGGCGATTGTCAAGCCGAAGAGTCTTTAATCTCCGTTGAATGCCACATCTTCCGCATTTCCGATGGCTCGGCTTCTTAGCCAGCCTGCGGAGCTCAACGGGTACAGTCGCTGGTGTCGCGCCAGCTGTGGAAGACTGGAAGGACAGGGGAAGTTCTCGGCTGAGAGTAACCCTCCCGAACACGCCATGTCCTTCCACGACATGACAGGTGAGATGCAGCAACAGCGCTGACGAGCAAAAAAGTGCAAAAAGCTTCATGGTTGTCCCCATGATCCACAACTCTGAAGCACTGACAGATCCTCCACGCTTCACGAATTAAGAACAATAATAGTAGTACGCCAAACACACTTATAACTGTTTAAAAAGACAAATAAACACGGACTGACTGGAGGGACTGCTGGGTCGCACGCTGAGGAGCGCCCCCCTATTTAATTTTTTTTTTTTTCATTTTCTTCTCTTTTCTATGCACATGCACTGTTCGCACTTCGCACACCTTCTACTAGACTGCACACCTTCTGATTCATTGACATCTCGTGTACACCCCTTCTGGCTCATTATGTTGCACGGCGTTCGTCGCTCGACTGGTCGTGACTGTTTTCCAAAGATGGCGCCCGCTTGTTTTCGTGAAGGCACTGGCTTTCTAAACTTTCTTTTAAATAAACTGTTAAATAAACCACTTGTTAGTGGTATAGAATTGCGATTTATTTTATATGAACGTCTGCCCCCACAGCTAGCGCTATAAGCTAATTAGCGGTTTGGTTTGGTTACATTCGACTAGAATGAAAACTGATCCCAGAGAGTGGTCAAACTCGGTGGACATGTGTGAAGTGCAGCCGGAGAATTATATCTCTGCTCTGTTATCGCATTTTAGACAGACAGGTCTGCCGTGCGATGACGCAAAACAAAACAAATAAACGAGATTCCGCCCCTAATGTGTACATTGGTGGAAATATCACAGACTTAAATTAGATATTTTAGACAAGAGTTTTTTGGTTGTTTTGGGGTATTTATTGCACCCCTAGTACCTACTGGCTCCTTACAGGCCAGTACAGGCCACTTTAGCTTCTCCTACGTCGTTGGAAAGAGAGAGGTGGGGGGGTGTTCAGTTGGTTGCAATCTGCCTCTGCCCTAGGTGCTACTCATTTCTACACACTTCTACATGTCTTACCATTATACATATAGTTAATATTATAGGAATAAACAAAACTGAATCTAACCTTAACCTAACCATATTTACATCTGTATATATATGTACATTAATAGGATGCGGGCAGTAACCGGATTGGACAGTGGTTGAATGAGGCATCAAACGGTACATTACTGCAGCTTTCTTACAAACTGAACTCAGAGGCGCCTGTTGGAACATACCGGATTCAGGTGTGGAATGTGGACAACAATTTACAATTTTCACAAAGCTTTAAGGTGGAGAAATACGGTAAGTTTTTTTCCTCTTATAACATTGATATGCGTGTGGTACTGCCATGTATGAGAATGACCAACAGCCATGTTCTGCCTCTTAGTTCTGCCAAAGTTTGACGTGAAGGTGAAGGTGCCTGAAGAAATGAGTATTGCACAAGAGGACATAAAAGCAGAAGTGTGCTCAACGTAAGCCTGAAAGAATCTTTAGGACAATGATTATTTATCGTGATATGATGTATCTCATATGATATGACGTGATATGATATCATATACACACACACACACACACACACACAACACAAAGAGTTTCCTTAAGAAATAATTTTCTTCTATTCAGCTACACATACAAACAGCCGGTGCCAGGCACTGTTTGGCTGGAAATATGCCGACCTCTGGATAGTTATGTACTGATTCCAATGAGGATTACTCCCGAACACCCAGAGGGAGAGCCTGAGTTTGTTGCCCCTTGCCACAAAGAGACGAAACAGGTAGGGTAACAGTAGCCCTCCATTAAGCCATCCACACACCAAAGCTCAAGAATAGAGTCCAGACAGAAGCTGAACTTTCTTGCGTCCTTCCCACGCAGACTCACTCATTTAGACCATTGAAATTGATCAGCTGAAAAAAATCTGCCAGGCGGAGGAGGAATAAATAGACCCCACACCAAAAAAAACGTGCTCAGCTCCGCCTGCGGTGTGGAAGTGCTCATTGATTAACATTGGAGCGGATTGAAAGTGGAGGTGCTTTATACTTGTGCTCTATGCGTGCGCTCTACGCTTTAGTTTTGGTGTGTTTTAGCTTCTAGGGATGAGGAACACATACTTATACTTGAATGAGCATTCATAGTTAGTATACAAAATAAAATAAACATATGAGCCTTACATATATAGTTAAATGTATATACATATATAAATACTATACTTTTGGTGTATATATCTGTATTTTCTATACTTTCCCTAGCTGGACAAGACTGGCTGTGCAACATTTAACATCAACATGGAACTTTTCACACGTGTTGAAAAGTTGGTAAGGAGTGAACTTTCTGTCGTTGCGGGGGTGGAGGAGGTAGGGACAGGTAAGTCACACACGGTTTCTATCTTCTAACTCAAACTCAGAATGATCAATGATGCCAATCGCCAAGACTTTTAGCTTAACCATACTGCAAACTAATACAGTTGTCTTTCTCATTACTTCAAAGGACTCAAGTACTTGGGGAGGAAAAACATCCAACTTTCTTATGTGATAGGAAAGCTTTCATTTATTGATACACCCAAGGTGTTTGAGAGAGGATCAGTTGTGGAAGGCAAGGTTAGTGCGATTAGTGGTTAATGAAGTTTTGGCTGCGATCAAGAAGATGATTCTAACGTAGGGATGGTTGACCCTGTTTCATGTGTTGTCGGTTATCCATCAGGTGAAGGCGGTGTACTTTAACGACACGCCCATCCCAGACAAGTTGCTCCACCTGTTTGAGGCAAAGAGGTGGTCGGGGTCACACCTCATTCAAAACCTCACCACAGACAGTGATGGGATCGCCAGTTTTTCATTAAACACATCCAGATTTCAGGACAACTTCCAACTCGCAGTAAGTAAGACAAGTCGTGGAGACATGTAATCGCTAGGATGTCTACAGTTGTTGCTCTGGCCTATTCTTGTTGTCCTGTCAATGCTCTCCCAAACAAGTAATGATGCACAAACAATCCATTGTACATCAGTGTGTTACAATGATGTGCAATGTTAAATGGCTGTATGTAATTTGCCAGGCTGATAATTCAGTCTGTTGAATGATCCACTTAATGATCACCATAACCGCCACACACACACTTTTTTTTTTTTTTTTTCCGCTAAGGTGTCTGTGCTGCCCAAATACCACGAGTACCAAGGGACCAGAACTCCTTACTATGAAGACAGTGAACACACCTTAACGCTGTTCCGTCCAAAAACGAAGGACACCCCAACCATCAGCTCCCTTGAGGTGAAGAAGAGAGAGACCAAGCTTGTCTGCCATGTGGACGAACTCATCAACGTCAGCTTCACTTTTGTTGGGGAGGCCCCGGGCCCTGTGGATATTATCTATCTGGTGAGCTAAATGTCAAAATAGAAAAACACAGAAATGTGTTCGTTAGTTTAGTTCTTTGAATATACATATAACTGTGGACATGGAAGTGTGTGACCCATTAAAAATAGTTATCATGCCTCATATGTAAGTTCATCAGAGATCAGTGAACTGGTCTATTGTTGTTGTCCTGGTCTTAAGTTGACAGGGATAGAGTTAGTGTTGGCTTTGTTAGCTGACATGTTAACTGATATTTAAATGAGACTCAAGTTCATCTGCAGTACAACACACTCAAAAATGAGAATGTGTTTTGCCTTCTTTGCCTTTCATCACTGCAGATCTTGGCCCGAGGAGCCATCACCAGTCAAGGACATGTAAAGGTTGAAGTTCTGGATGAACCAGGTGGGTACGGACAGTGCTCTTTCCAGACACTGGGTCATACAAAAAAACTTTCTTTATTTCTCAGTGTTTAGAACTGTTCACTTATGGATCATTTGAGCTCTGATGGCTAATATAACGGCCATTTCAGTGACCAAGGGGGAAGTCACCATCAAGGTGAAAGTGTCTCCAGACATGGCCCCATTGGTCCAGGTGGTGGCATACACTAGCCTTCCCAGTGAGAACGTCATCGCTCACAAAGTGGATTTTGACACAGAGAAATGCTTCGCTAACCAGGTCAGTGTTATGTTAACTGTAATGACAAATGGGATGTTAGGTATCGTTAAAGAAAACAGTGTCTCCCAAGTGACGTGGATTGATGTGATAAAGGGGGTAAATCAAATATCACAACATTTGATTTTTCTCCAGGTGTCACTGGAGTTTTCTCCCAGTGCAGCCGTCCCAGGAGAGGAGAACAGACTGCAGCTGAGGGCCCAGCCGGACTCCCTGTGTGGCATCAGTGCAGTGGACCAGAGTGTACTAATCAAGGAGCCTGGAAAGAAGCTGAACGCTGACAAGGTGGGCAGCCTAATCTGATTTTGTTTCTTTTTAATTTTACAATATCGGACTTGACAGTCCCACATATAGCTACAGTATATATATATATATATATACAAACACACACACGCATACCCTCCACCCGATTGGCCGGTCATTTTTAGATAGTAGATGGTTGGATGGATAGTATACCAGTTTAACAATTGAAAATGAAACTCTGATATGAACTCTGATACGCACTCTTATTGTCAGTTGTGTAATGTCAGCGCTCCACTGCCTCATTGCGTCGGCATCAGTGTCTCACCCCCATCGATTATTTCTGAGTTAAAGTTCTGAATTGACTCTTGCGTTGCCCATCTCGAATTGAAGCTCTGCGCTTTTTGGTAGTGATGGGCGAAAACGAACAAACAAATATTTTTGAACAACTCTTTTTAGTATCTATGGGGTCAGCCTGTCGAACGTCCGAGTGCTCATGTGAATCCCTGAGTACGACTTCCCAACTCATACTTCTGCCCACGCCCACTTACTGTCTGAGCCTGTTATCATAGGGTACTGCTCACGCTGCCTGGCTGCCTGCTACTGGTGGTGCAGCCAGTTGCTCAAAACAGGAACAGGAAGCGGAGTTGCGGACAACTCGACTTGAGACAGCCTAAGCCTGGCAGCTACTCAACTGAATGAGATCAACCATTCTCTCGAACTGGGATGTATGAGTGAACGAGAAGCGATTGAATCAGGCTCGAGTCGAGACAGACGGCCCTGAACGAGATGGAACGAACTGCTCTCTCGAACTAAGTTGTCTGCTACTTGCTGAGCAAAAAGATCGACAGATTGTTGGTCAAAGTATCAGAGTCAGTGTTTTATTTTACATCCACAACATCTAGTTTCGTCACTTGGTTAATATTGAAATTGATCCAGTATTGAGAGAGAATTGATCACTTCAGCTGCCAACCGTGAAAACAAAACTTAACTGGTTAAATATGTGCAGTATATACACAGGGTCATTCTGGACATTGAAATTCTCTTTCAAGCAGCAATACATAGAAGGCATTAGCAGATATTAAAAAGACTTATAGTCACAGATAAAATAGCAAAATTATTATAAACAAAATTATTATATACAACGGGACAGTAAAATAGAAATAAAATAATGTGATCCTCACAGTGCCTCCCCCACCATCCAGATGCATATGGGCTCGTTGTAGCAGGTCGATAGCAGCATCATCGACTCCTAAATGGGGCAAATTGCAAAGGGTCCTCACCTGTGGCCTCCAGTCTCTCCAGGACCTTCATCACATGCGATGTTAGGGCGACTGGTCTGTAGTCTGCCGGGTCAGGTGGCCTCGACTTCTTGGGGACTGGGACCAAGCAGGAGGTCTTCCACAGCAACAGGACTTTCTCCTGACTCAGGTTGTACAGATGTCCCAGTACAGGAGACAGCTGGCTGGCACAGGTCTTCAGGATCCTGGGTGAGATGCCATCAGGGCCTGCAGCCTTTCGCTGATGCAGTCTTTCCATCTGCCTCTTTACCTGGCCTGTAGTCACCGTTGGGCGGGGGACGGCCTTCAGCAGAACGAGTCCAGATGTCCCCTTCTTTGGCAAGCAGTCAGCAAGCTGCCATCTCGGTAGCAACAGTGTCAACAAGCTCGACCAGAGTGGACGAGCTCCTTGACACTGTTGATTCTCCGTGACTGATTTGGAGGACAGCATCAAGACGAGAGTGATTGTCTGTTACACACACACACACAATAGGCAAATTGTTTCGTGTGTAATCACCTGTGGTAAGCTCAGTAGAGTGAGCTTGAGAGTGTAGCTAAGATAACTGCACTGTCAATGCCATCTGCAAGTGCCAATGAATCTCCTAAAGTGCTTCAGACAACTCTCCTGATCTTCTTTAACTGCCAACATATCGGTGAGAATCTTCCATTCTCGCCCCTCAGCATAATCAGGTGTCCACCTTGTGTGTGCCTCCGTCTGGAAGGTTTCCCAAAAATCACTGAACACCACCAGTTTTAGGGAGCTGTCTTTTCCCAAGTGCTGAAACCTCAAGGTCACCTCTTCGGATTTCAGTTCTCTGAGAAGTTTATTTGCACAGCACAGGGTCTGAACAGTAGCATGCTTCGTACTGGATGCTAGGATGGATATGTCACACATTAGGTCGGGTCTACTCTGCTTTGCCACCCACAATATTTGGCCGATCTTTGACTTTAGCATGTCGGTTTCAATGACTGTTAGAGGAGCCTCTCGCTGTGTGGCTCTGGTGGGGTGCAGATTCTTTATGTATATTGTATATATATATATTCAACGTCCAACTTCAAAAGCAGCTTTCAAGTGAGGGATGACTGCTGTTCACATTGCAGCAATCTTTCAGCCAGTAGAACACTGCTGGATCGACTTTTGACACAGTAGCTCCCAACTGCTGCATAGCGTCTTTCACTTTGTTGTACTTATACAAAGAAGCATCTGCTGCGCCATAAACACACATCTTTAACTTCCATAGAGTTCCTCTGCTCTGGGCTTCGTGGGAGTGTTGGATGTAGACATTTCGGGTTCACTTTACCTTGTAAAAAGTCTGCTTAAATGTCCATGGCCAACATCGCACTTCTGTGGCGAATTATCACCAAAGATTCTCTTCAAGGCTGACTTCATGTTAACCTCTTCATCCCGAGACCGCCCATATACCGGCAGGGTATACAGTATATTAGGGCTGCTCCCTAATAGTCGACTAACCATTAGTTGATCAGAAGAGGTTTAGTCGACCTAGTTTTCATTAACCGCTTAGTCACGCTTTTTGCGTGACTAAGCAGTTAATCGTCTTACTTTTTGTAAGACGATAAAAATAAACGCAATAAGCGTCGCAAACAAATACAACCTCAAACATCCTGGTCGATTTGTTTTATTATCTCTTCTTTTGCTTCTTCTTCTGTATTTGAATGAGTGCATTGCTGCCTCCCGCCACCAAATGCTGTATATTATATTATTGTTCAAGCGGAAATGAAAAGATCATAGAAATATACTATAGTACATCAAACAATTTAGTCGATTTGGTTTGCCTGGAACACGGCAAGGAATAAACTCAGTCTGTATTGTTTTGATTTCTTCTTCTTCTACAACAATGTATTTGGTCTTCAAATGGATATGAGGTATGTGTTCATTTGCATGTAGAGCGGGGAAGTGAGATCCGATCACAAGTGGTCACTTGAGACGCATGTGGAGACGCATGTTAACGGCAGGTGTGATCGGATCAACCAAGAAGCATGTTAATGCCAGGTGTGAACTAGGGATGTTCCTAGCGACTCATTTTCCTGACGATTAAACAGAAGTTTTGTAAACGACTAGCTGACTAGTCTAAAAGTAAGAAAACACTAAAAATTGTGCAGATTTTAATCTATAAAGCCAAATATTGTCTGAAAATATTGGGTGTATGATAACCAAATATTAAACCTATTTAAATGCTTAATCACGTTTTTCAATAAACAAATGTGCTGAAAAGTGAGACATTTTGCAACGTGCATCATTGCAGTCCTAACCCTAACCCTAACCCTAACCCTTGACCGGATTTTTAAAGGCCGATATACGTAATAACGATAGTTTGGAGCAGGAAAAAGCTGATAGCTGATTAATCGGCCGATTACCACCCCCCCCACACCATATCTATTAAATTCTACATGAATGATTTAAGTTGCCTTTTAATATGGGGGAACATTATACTGCAGTTGTTTTCTTAAGATAGCTTTAAATAAAAAAAGTTTAAATAAAAACTTTCAGATAACGTAAAGTTTCCTAAAGTTAGAAGCAAATGGTTATTATCGTCACAGAAGCTTTCTAAGTAATTAGGCCTATATTTGGGACAAAAATGCAAAAAATATATATATAATTCAGCAGATAATCATATTCAAAAAGTGAACTACCCTTTTAATACCGCGACTTCAGTCAGAGTTTGTGGTGTGCTGTACTTGGGTAGTATTGCTAGTAGTCAGCTACTTTTGCATAACCGTTTTTAATAAAACAGTTTTTTGTCACTCCGAATGTAATGATTATTAAGAGAATATCCTGAAGTGTGATTTGGTAGATTACATCGTTAGTCCACAATGGACGAAGCGCTGTTCTGTAGTGCATCACTGGCCAGGATGGATAGCTTCTGTTGTCCCGTTACACTGGTAAATGACACTTAGAAACCATTAATGTTGTGCATATTCCCGGGGTAAGGAGGATACTAAAGTGTGCGATTTCTTTTCATGAATGGACAGTTACGTGGATTATTTGGAAGAGAGAAGCCAAATTGGTAAGTAAAAGTTCCTCCCTGTCTGCCTGTCCTGTATCGCAAACAAGGAGCTGACAGTGTTGCATTATACATTCCACAGATCACTTTTGTGGGGAGAAATAAATTGAAAACGGGTCAGATATGACTTGAATGCCACTTGTCAGCTTTGCTATAAAATCAGCTGTTCCGACGTTTCCCCAGGGACTGCAATGTTTAGCCCACATTTTCTAACCTTATCGCCAGAATAATACATTGGAGGTTTTTTCATGGAGTGGAGAATTGCTTTCTGAAGAAAATATCTGATGTAGTCTACATTGAAAAACATAATTTAAAGTGTGATTGCCAGCGCTCGTCTCATAAAATCAATTAAAGAGGCCATTTCATGGTGTCTTTAACAGTTAAGATCATCAGAAGTTAATCACACACACACACACACACACACAAATATTTTCAGCAAAAGTGGCCCTCAAATGATCAGATATGGCCATTGACCCATAGTTGTGCTGCACCTCAAACGACCATGCTTGCTAGCAAAACAGAGACGGCATGCTTTCGGCAGAGCAGCAGTTATCTTCATTCTAATAATGCCATACTATCACCAACAACCTTATCATGCTCATAATTTACGAATAAAGCTGTCTAGAGTTAACCTTCATTTAAATATAAATGATCTCAGGTACACAATAACATTTCCTTCCTTTTGTGTATGGAGCCTCTATGCAAAACAGTGATGCACGTCCATGAGCGGTGGAGGTTGCGCAGCCATCGGCCTATTGGAGCCAAGTTCCGTGGATAGCGATAGTTTGTAAAACGTCCTATCTGCGCCGATTAATCGGCCAAATGATTAATCGGTCGACCTCTAATAAGTACTAAATATATTCCGGCAGATGATGGTTACTTTACTGTGAAACGGACTGCATTGATTGACATTTCAACGATGTGCCTCCGAAACGACTATACAGCTAATCGCCACCTTGTGCGCAGCCGAGTTCAATGCTTCAGCGGGAGCGCAAGCTCGTTCATACATCCATGGTCATTATTTACTATCTAATTAAAACAGGTATTTAAATGAAGAGACCAACTGATCTCGAACGGCAGTTTTGGGAAACTACACATTGTTTAATGTTGGTTAATTAGGCCTATTAAAACCATGGTATAATTCTTATATGCATATTCTATTAATAGTGCATACCGTTTAGCCAACTAGTCGCGCACATCCCTAGTGTGACCAGGGTTAAGCCTAATTTATACTCCTGCGTAAAGTGCCGTACATCGGGTACGGAGAGCCCTCTACGTCGACGGAGAGCCTCTCCGTCATCTCTGGCTGCATGAAATATTTTCTAAGTGTCCGTCACTGGACACACAGACTCCCGACAACGGAGACGCCAAGAACTGTGATTGGTCCTCTAAAAACACCATTTCTTGGTCCTCGAAAAACGACGACCAGGATGACGCGATGCACGACATATGCTCTATGGACGCATAAAGCTCCAGAATGCCAACCCGACTTACTTGAACCTATAACTTAAAAGAGACGGTGGCAAATTGCACTACATGGTTGTAAATCGTTTGTTTTTAGCAATTACGTTTTTTACTTTTAAAGCATTTCATTTTTTATTATAATGGATCCCCTTTTAACTATCCCTCTTAACTATTTATCCCTTTTGTACTTATTTACTTGTGTGAAATGTTGTGTGAATGTTGTTTACTTTGCACCTGGTTTGTTTTGCGGGTGGGAAAGTGCATTGCGTATCCTCCGGCACCACGACGGAGAACTACAAGGGCTCGAGGGGTCTCCATGGTTACGCAGATGGATAGCGCAATACGCAGTCGTAGAAGTACAACCAGCGCTTTAGAGTTAATTGCCGCCGTGAATAAAAACACTTCTTGCGGTGGCGTGCGGCGCTAAACATTGGGGCCGGACGTTTTCGATACCCCATACGGTTTGCAGTGTTGAAGCGCGGAGGACGCAAAATAAAACACATTTGCGCGCGACAAATCAATGCGTGCAAATGCGGCGTTAGTTAAACGTTAAAACAGGCCTGAAAACATTTTTTTTAAATTTCCTTTACCTTGTTTTTAACTCATTTTAACGTTGTAGCACTTTGAGATGTTGCTGATAAAAAGTGCATTAGAAATTAAATGTATTATTATTATTATTATTATTATTGCTCCGCAGAAGCCGTCTGCGGCTCCTCGGCTTTATAACCGTTCTGTTCAGTAGCGGTTTTATTAGCAAACCTTTGGGGGTCTCTAACGTAACGTCAGTATTCCCCTCTCTCTCTCTCCGGCGCGTTTTCTACCATCTGCCCTGTCACACATTTTTGACAAATTCATTATGTGCTCGGCCGAAAAAACCCACACTATGAATACATATTCGCATCGCTAAATAAAATATACAGCATATTTTTTTCCTAAACGAGCGTACCGTGGCGGTTCTCGTCCCTGTCTGCCGAGGCTAAATTATTGATCAGTTGGCGAGAGTTTTAAACAAGCGCAAGCTTTACTGTATCCCTCAGCTCCTTATTCACACTGTCTGATGCACACACACACACACACAAAGAGACAGATGCATACATGCACACACACACACACACTAATACAGATACAGCAGATACACACACACACAAAGGCAGTAGGCACAGAGAAGATGTCAGACATCTGTTGACACATCATTGGCTGTCGCTGGGGAGATTTTAGAGGAAAAAAAAGTGAGCAGGAGAAAAGGGAGGGGGGG
>JAOPJH010093318.1:0-15855 GCA_027122575.1 Merluccius polylepis
AGAGAGAGAGAGAGAGAGAGAGAGAGAGAGAGAGAGAGAGAGAGAGAGAGAGAGAGAGAGAGAGAGAGAGAGGAGACCCGCTTGTGTTCGCGGTTAATAAAATGATATACTCAGACACTCGTGGGAGCGGACAATTTTTTTTAAATCACGTTGCATCCAGATAAAAACGAATGAGGGCTGTAACATCAAATATCAAACAATGTCAATCAGCAGTAGAACAGTGATGCAGTCATTGAAAGTAAAACATACCGAGTGGAAGAGAAGCTGTTGACGCTTCACTTTGCCTCCCTCATAACAAACTAGAGGCTTCACATGTAGTTTCCCTCTGTGCTCCATTATATTACACAATATAAATGTTTCTCACATCATTTTGCAACAGCTTTGACTTTACCCAGATCTGTACGCTGCAAGCCAGACAATAGCCAGTCCGTAAAAAAAAAAAAAGTACAAAAAAAAAAGTACAAAAAAAGTGTTATAAAAAAATTAAACTATGTAAACAGCCCAAACCACAGAACAGATTTTTAATACTTTAAGATATTAAAGTCAGTGAGTATTAAAACACACTTTGACAGTTACGACAAAAGTTGGAAACAAAGTTGCATGTATAAACGTATAAAAATATGGCGCCTTAGTGTGGCCATCCAAAATATTTGTGGAAAAACGTATGTACACACAATCAAAAAATTAAAAAAAATAAAGTGCTGAAAATCAGAGATGCTACCACTGGCTCAAATGTTCATATTCAGGACTCGAAGGCGTAGATTTTCTGGAACCTGAAAACAAAAAAGGGGGAAAATATTTAATTTGAATCTTAAATGTGAAATTATTTGTACCAACGCAAGTGTGGTTATGTAATGACGATACAATGAGTAAGCCTAGTTACCATTCGTTTTGTCTCCTCCCCACTTGTAGCCATCGCCTACAGAACGCACTGTAATGACAGCCAAGAAGATTAATTGACGTTACAAATATTAAAACACATGCAGCCGGTTTTCAGTACACAGCTAAATTATATATATATTTTTTACACAACACAAGTACAGAAATGGCTCATACATACTTCGCCTCACTTGGTCAGGGCGTCTGTCCTTCGTCAACCTTTTGGCCTCAGCCTTGGTTTTCTTCATGAGTTTTGTAGCCGACGTACCTATAAAATTGTGCTTCTGCTTTGCCACGTTCAGTCCAGCAGGTACATTGTGTGGCGCTAAATCAGATGCATTCTGGGAAGAAGTGGAAGTATGCCGCTGTGCCTCCTCTGGCCCAGAGCTGTGCCGTCGTTCGATTGTGGTTGGGAAATAGCTACGCTGCCACTCGCTGCCCACCTGCTGTCTTGCCGACACCTTTGTGCCCCCAGAAGCGTCCGAGGATGTGCCTTCTTTAGTAGTGAAAGGATGTTTTCCAATTTTAGAGGGAATGTTACTGGAATTTAACTGAAGTTTGAGTCTGGAAGCGGGTGAGGTGGATGGGGGCTCCTGGTGTTTGGAATCATGAGTCTTGTTGGCCCTGCGAGAAATGGCTTCTTTGGAGGAGGCTGTGCGTTGTGCAGAACAAGAGGCTTTTTCTTTGGTGCAAGCCCCGGGGAGGTGAGAGATTCGTTTTCTGGAGTATGTAGTAGAGGGACTGGTTTCTGTCGGGGACCGAGTGGCATGTTCATAAAAAAAATAAAAGGATGCTGTCCTGGGTGGCTCTGTACCACTAGACGATGCTGTCCTGGGTGGCTCTGTACCACTAGACGATGACGTCATCAAGTGTTCCTTTGAAACTGATGAAGGTTTACTGGACGTGAAGGGCTGGCCAGTATTTAATGCATTCGTTTTCTGTTCCCCATTTGAGCTACCAAGCGTTTTTGGTTTACTAGATTGTGGTTTCTTGGCTGTCATCTCATTCTTTTGGTGTCCATTAGCCAGGTTACACTGGCTAGTTTTCTTGACTCCCCTTGAGAGTTTAGAGTCATCCATTTTGTTCTTATGGATGACAACTTCTTTAATCAGCTTCAATGGCTTACTTGTGTCAGAAGGAACCCAGACAATGTAGCGAGGGATTATGTAACTGGGTTCTGGGAGTCCACGATTAGGACTTGAGACGCACTCCTCGGCTCCAGCCACACAGGGTCGCTCTTGATCAGTCGAGCCAGGTGATATCATTTGTTGCGGCCCCTTTACTTGACACCTGTGCTTTTCTGCCAAATGTCTCTTTTGTAGAACTGGTGAATCATCTTCACTGTCCTCCGATTCAGATGGCAAGCACTTTGCTCTTCTCTTTTTGAACTTGGCTCCATCACCCGTTAGTCTTTTTAGTCCTTTAAAAATGGTCGCCTTATTGGTTTTGGCTTTACATTTTGTGGGGCCTTTTTTAAATTCAACAGATTTTTCGTTGTCTTTATCCGATTCCATTGGGCTGCTTTTAGCTTCAGGTATCGCGGTTAAATCAGCCGTTGGGCTCTCTTGCACATCATCCACACAACTGTCCTCCGTGCTGTCAGACAATGCGTTTGTGCAAGGAGATTTGGCAGAATGTAAATTCATTTTTTTCCTTTTCAATGATTTACCGTGATTCCAATTTTCCCTGCACTGAGGGGATATTGTTAAATAGTTGTGAGTTGACTGAGATGAGTAATCACAGCTGTCTTCAGTATCACACGAGCTGGATCTTTTTCTGCACCGGGGACCAATGTTTCCATTAATAGGTTCTGTGGGGATTAGGTTACCCTCCGTTGGTTTTGGCACAAGGAGCTCATCCTCAGATACAACTGTAATCATATAATCGGGATTGCAAGTTTTTGCTTCTAAAAAGCTAGCAACAGTGTCAAACACTGGCAACTGGCAACTGGCATCACTCAAGGAAGAAGCTGGCGATGGCTTTTTAGTTGTTGAAGGCTTTCGGGGTATATTTGCACCAATAGATTTTGTTTTTGCTGGGGCGACATGGCCTCCATCCACTTCATCAAATCTAGCATTGGGTATTGACACAGGAATCACTACCCAGTCCTCTTCAGCAGCCTCCACTTCACTTTCGCATTGGGACGCTTTAGTCGATTCTTTGGACATTGCCTTCTTATGCTTTGTTGGGAAATTAGGCCTGGCCCTAATTTTGTGGAATGAACTTATAACTTCAGTTCCACTCTCTTGCATTTCAGTATCTGTATGTCCGTCGCCTTCTGTAGGAAAGTCCATTTGATCATCATCAGAACTAATGTAAATGACAGAAATGCCAAAACCAGGGCCTTTGTTGTACTGCAAATTCATTCCACTGTTGGAGCATAATTCTTTCTCAGGGCTCAGAAGTGTTTCGTGACCATTTATGGTTCCGTCTGAAGTTGAAATATATGGTTTTTCAGCAAAGGCATTGTAATTTGTGAGACTTTGAGATTCATTAGGTTGTTTGACATTGTTAAACAGTGGTGTAACCAATGGCTCATCTATGATTAAACGCTCATCGGTTGAAACTTCAGGATCTGAAATATCTTCATAGACTTGGCGATCATAAAAGGACGTGCCACTCAAATTTCCACTTGTAGTTTCAGAGGGAAGCGTATTTGACTGCAAGTCCATAGCCATGTCTTTACCGTTTTGACTTTCATAATCTGAAATGTCTTCATATTTCTGGCTTTTAAAACTGGGTGCTTCTCGAACTGAGACGGACATTTTAATTGAATCGGCAGTGTCCATTTTATTATGTTCCTCTGCCGTTCCTGTGTTTATCCGTTCGTCTTGTGACTCCTCCTCTGGGTGACACACGCATGACATCTGGTGCCGAATGCCAGGCTCTTTGTCCAGGTCATCAAGACTCTTGTTGACGTTCAACCAAGAAGACTTGTACTCTTCTTCCGCCACGTTGTTCCCGACCTTTAAATCCCGCTCTATGTACTCCTTCAGTGTGGTTCCAGAGACTGCAGAGAGTATCACTGGATTCTCATCTTCGTTCTTTGCACAAACGGCGGCAGCAAGCATCATAATTTGCGGGTATTCTGTGGATGTAAAGACATGAACATCATCTTTATTTCCATTCCAATAACACCGCACGATGACGTCAAAAATGCTGTCCTCAGCATCAGCGGGGCTACTTATTTTATAAGAGATAGAGTTTAGACTAGCGACTAGCTCTTTCAATGCAACTAATGTGTACAAAAGTATTGGCACAGTATATAATTCATTTGCTAAGGTACTGTGACAAAGTTTGGGTTTATAATAGTCTGCATCGACAATGTCCCCCGTTTTGTCATCACAGCTATCGTTCAAAACGTGTTTGCCACCAGTTTCACAAACATTAGCATCCAATAATTTTGTTAAATAAAAATCTGGGGAGTTCTCTGTACATTCATGTATATATACAGTGTGTGCGTTATTTAAAGCTGTGTCTGGTGTACCTGTGGAGCAGTTCTCTGGTGTAGATTTAGCATGACCATCTTGATTTTCAACATTACGAGTCAACTCTGCATGCTCGTCTGGAATCCCTTTTCCAAATGCAGTTGATAACTGCTTATTCCCAGTGCCGTCGAGAGCTGTAGAACTACCGGCATTTCCAGCAGAAGAAAGTCCAACTGCTTCTGATGTGGCGGTAGAGGTGAATTGCAGAGGAGTGGCATAGTCCATTTTCAAACTTAATGAACCAGTATTCTGCTTGCTTGGTGGGCCTACATTTAAGTTACTGGAACTCGAATAATGTATACCTTCTGCACCCTTGCACCCCTTACTTTGGTTCAATTCGGCCATCATGTTGCCGAGTCTTTCCGCAATAAAATCATGTATGAGGGCATCAGTAAATGTATTGCTGATCATAGCTTGGAACTTAAGGGTGGCTGGGTGAGGAGCAGGACTGTGGGTGTGAGAGGGAAGCTTGTGAGAGCGATGCTCTTTTCCAAATACAGTAGGATCCTGACTATGTGCAATATAAACTCCCTGTGATGCAGACAATGCTGGAACAGTGGATCTGCTCTTGCTCTGTCCAAATGAGTGGTCCAGTGGGCCGTGCCGCGTTGGCCCATATGTGGTTTCCAAGGCAGCGTTACCTCCTACCCTTTTGAGTTCTTCACGTCTGCAACCACGCTGAGAATCTGGAACGTGACCCTCACCACTACCCATGTGGCGATTCTGGAGACCGTTTTCATGAGCAGACCCGTTCCGCTCAGGAACTTGGCTCCGGGATTGGACCAGTACATTCCACTCTGAGGATTGAGAAACCCAAGCCGTGATGTGTCCCGTGTAAGAAGCAAGTTCCTTCGGTCCGCCCGTGCTGCCGGTATAGTTGGCGTTTGGAACAGATGCACGGGTGTCGTGGCTGGTGCAGGTGGAGTCCATACTATTGTAGCCGCCTGTACCTGGGTCGTGTTGTGTGGCCGTGGTGGTACAGGGGTTGATGTTCATCGGCCTTGTGGTTAAGGGCTGGGACCGCTCTATGGGTGCCCCGCACTGATCCCACGCAGGGGACATGGCACCCTTCCAAATTGGCACGGTCCTGGCTTGCATTAGGTTGACATGAAGGGCAACCTTAAAAGTGGCAACGATCCTCTCTGGTCTGGAGAACAGAAAAAAAACAGAACAAAAATTGGTTTCCCGTCGGTTTTCTTTTCTTTCAGTGATATACTTCTGCAGTTTCTCTTCAGAGATGTGGTGTGTCGTTTCTATAAAGGGAGACGCATTACCCTGGGAGACTGCAGGGGGTTGCAAGGTAGAACATAGAGGGCAGAAAATATCGTCCAAATGAAGAAGCACAGAGTGTCTCACCGAGTTTTTGAAATGGCAAGAAGACCACTTTTCCGCCTACTACTCCTCCTAATATTAATTGTATGAATTGCTTTTTACCCCATGTGAAGAAAAAAGCCAACATGGACACACTGACTAAAAACACCCACGCTGTCAAAGAAACAATCCACAAAAAAAGCAATACAATTCCATTGACATTTGGCAGGGAAATACACAAACGCAACGCAAAGTAGCCTGTTTAATAATACATTTTGTCAGTTGTCCCTAACCCTAACTTAATAAATGTCAGTTGTCCCTAACTAAATAATACATGTTCTCAGTTGTCCCCAACCCTAACTTAATACAGGTGGTCCCCAACTTAATTCATGTTGTCAGTTGTCCCTAAACTATAACATCGTGTCATTGCTGCATGCATTGACATACATTTAGCATGCTTTTGCCAACAGCAGTAGCACACCGTTTCACATTGTCACAGAAAAACAAAACAAAAAAATAAATAAGTGTCATTGTCAATTGTCCCCATCCAAATACGTGTGCACCTCTACCTAGACACCTCTGGGATGCAGCCCTACAGAGATGCAGGTATTCAGATGAAACTATATAAAGTAAAACTGGCAGTAAAGTCAGTAAAATAGTTGGACCTGTCCAACTCATTTGCTATCGAAAGCTTAGTTCCCACAGCCGCTACTTCCCGGTAGAGGACCCGAGAAACAGCGTAGCTGTCCTTTTCTCTGCCTGCGCATATGGAGACATGCAGAGCGCATCACAGGCCAGGCAGCGTACCGGTTCTGATGGGCAGCTTTCAGATCTCTGAAGACGGCCGAAATATACCAAAAACTAGTCTTGCGGACTGTGTCCTCTCACCCTATAACATGCCTACTGTTACAACTACTCTCATTTATATCATCATGTCTACTGTTACAACTACTCTCCTTTATATCATCATGTCTACTGTTACAACTACTCTCCTTTATACCATCATGTCTACCGTTACAACTCTCCTTTATAACAGCACGTCTACTGTTACTGTGGTGGAGAAAACCGCATCTAACACTTAAACTGAAGGAGAGGTTGGAGAGAGTCGAGGTCTGAAGATGTAAGACACATCACTTGCAGGAAGTAACTAAATCTGAGTTGGTTTGCAAAAGAACTGACTTCAAGCAGTCATGCTCCGAGTTTATATACACAGTGTTGAGCCACCCACATGCACTTGCCAATCACAATGCTCTATACATGTAGGATGTTCCCCGTGTCCTTCATTTTTGCTGATTCCACATCGTATGTTTACCTTACATATCAGCACGTAACAGAACATATTTCCTTTAAATGTATAGTAAATCTCTAGTAAATTTCTCCCATACGCGAAGCTAAGTTAGCTGTTTTTAGCCGATTCTACCAAACTGACGGTTTTAATGACGAACACAGAGCTTGCGTGTACAGCCCTACGAGTTCACGCAAGCATGCGAGCTCTGTGTTCGTCAATCGACTTATCAGCCTAAAAAAAAAACATGTCGTCGACGGGTGAACTACTGAAGGTATTGTGTGTATAAAATATGCTTTTTAATAAACTATCTGTACACTTACAGAGTTGTCAATGCCTCGTTTTATATGATAAGACCCTCATTATACTACCAAAGCAGTGTCCGGCTATTTCTAGCCTTGTAAGTGCCTTAAAAAAGCAAATTAAGCCAGGGCTTAATTTGAGCCGGAACATGTTCCGGCACCTCCGACGGTGGATCCGGCACCTCCGACGGTGGATCCGGCACCTTTTATTTTTTTATCCCCCCCCGCCCCCGCTGGCTGTCACGTATTCTCATTGTATTCTGGATGTCCAACTCCGATC
This sequence comes from Merluccius polylepis, assembly GCA_027122575.1. Classification (NCBI taxonomy): domain Eukaryota; kingdom Metazoa; phylum Chordata; class Actinopteri; order Gadiformes; family Merlucciidae; genus Merluccius; species Merluccius polylepis. The sequence goes on from JAOPJH010093318.1 coordinate 7,546, forward strand.
GCGTCAACAATCGTGTCAACAATCGCATCAACAATCCCGTCAACAATCGCCGTCAACAATCGCGAACCCGCACCCTAAAATCTTTTATCCCCTTTCTGTTGGTCCAGAATGCACATCTGTTTCTGTTTTATTCCTAATAAAGATCCCTTCTTTTCGTACAATGTAAGGAACCCATACATCTACAAAATGTGATGCCAGTACAATAACAAACCTTCGCAGGTCAGTCCAGGCGGCTGTGGACTGTCATCAGTTTACTATAACAACCTTTTGCACTCAGAGATAACAGGCCCAAACTGTCACAATGAGAACGGTCACAATGACAAGGTGAAAAACAGGACCAGACGCCACTCAGAGATAACAGGAAACGCCAACCGACGTACCCAAACCGCCGCTGTCTGGGGCAACAAAGGAGAACAACAACTCAGGACAGAAACCAGCGGGGCGGGCTGAAACCAGCAGCTGGGCGAACCCCTGGCTACATAAGGAACACTCAGCCCACCCACGGCGCGCTTCCCCGGAGACGGGCTCCAAGCAGGGGTGTCTCTGCCCCATTCGGACTTTAGTACTAAACGGCTAGTATTGAAATAATAAAAAATAATGAAAGGCCCAAAGGTTACTTGGAGTCAGAATAACAAAGTCACAGAGGACAATTGTTATAGGTACTCCCCCCTCACAGAGAATCCTGTGCGTACCAAGACATACAAAGACGCAGCCCAGGGGAGTAACGATAAACGCAGCTCGACTGGAACCAGGTGCACTGTTATCAGCGCGCTCGGTGACGTCACGCCAACCGAAACTAACTGAATATGCCCTTCTAACTAACTGAACTTGCCCTTTAAACTATAAAGTATCCACGGACCCGAGACTCAGGGCTCACAATCAGCAGAACTTCCTCGGAGGCGAAGCTCTTTGTGACACCAGCGCTGTATTTGCTATTATACGTAACTACCCGTTGACTTTTGATTAGTTTACTCAGTTTACTACAGTTTATTTCTCTGCTCCAGTCAAATGGAGTAACGGTGCAGTTGATGTACTTGGCATTCATATTCCAGAGAGTTCCAAAGATTTAGTCAAGATAAATTATGAAAAAAAACTAGAGAAAGTAGAAAAAGTATTGCAACCATGGAGAGGAAATATTTTGTTGCTGCAAGGAAAAGTAACTTTGATTAATTCATCGGTAATTCCTCATCTTATTTATTTGATTATGACACTTCCTTCCCTGGAAGCATCCAAATTTATTGAACAAAAGATTTTTACATTTCTTTGGAACAATAAACCAGACAAAATTAAAAGACAGTATGTATATAATTATTTAGAAAATGGTGAATTAAATCTAAAGAACATTGTAGCTATGAACTTAACTTTGAAGGCATCTTGGGTTAATAAAATCTACCATAATAGTTATTGGAGAATGAGCCGAACTCTAGCTACAGTATTTACATTTTTTGAGTGTAAATTGTTCCCTTTTTTCTAGCTAAAGCCACAACATGTGGATTGGCTTCTGAAAGAACAATTGGTTCACCTTTCGCCTTTTTTTAAAGATGTAATCAAGGCCTGGTTGAATTTCCAGTACTATCCCCCTAATTCTCTAAACGATATCCAATATCAAATCATATGAATGGAAAACCCTTCTTATGGAAACATTTACAGAGTAATGGAATTGTCTTTAGAAATGATCTTCTTGATAATACAGGCAGCTTTCTTTCGTATGACCAGTTTAATAAAAAATATGGACAATTATGTGACAATTTTAATTTTAATCAATTGCTCTCTGTTGTGCCATTAAACTGGACGAGGAAATTAAAAAACTCGAGTGACAATCAGCAGGTTAGTGCTCCAGTCATAAAAACTCTTAAATGGCTATCAAAAATTAAGATAATAAATAATAAAATCACGTATAATTTTTTCGTACTTAATAGGTCTTTAATTTTTTCCACATGCAGTCTGTTCCTTTTGGGAAGACGAGTTTAATACTTTGATCCCCTGGAAACATTATTTTAGATCTATTTATACAATGACAATCGATTCATATTCTAGAATTTTCCAAATTAAGATTTTCTACAGAATTACGGCTACAAATAAACAACCCAACTTTTTTAACACGGACCACTCTCCATTATGTAAATTCTGCAATGAAGAAGTGGAGGGTCAGTTACATTTGTTTTTTTACTGCCCACATGTAGTCAGACTGTGGTTAGATATTCAAAATTGGCTAAGACCCATAAATATTAATTTTGAATTCACACCGCTAAATATTTTGTTGGGAGTACTTGATGCAAATTGCCCACAGATTGTAAATACAATTATTCTTTTGGGGAAAATATTTATATTTAAGGTTCAATCAAAAAGGAATTTGAATTTGTTTTTGTTTTTAAATAAAGTGCGAAGCCAATTTCTTTTGGAAAAAATCATCGCGACAAATCAAGACAAAGTAGAAATACATAACAGAAAATGGAAAAAAAAAAGTTTTGAGTAAATATATATATTTACATCCCTTCTGTTTTTGGACCTGTCAGGTTGTCAGGTTTTTAGTTTTTTGTCAGGTTTAGTTTAGTTTTGTCTGTTTGCCCTTTGGTCAGTTTGTTGTCAGTGTATATGGTATGTCTTTGTATGTTGCTGTTTCCATTAAATACAAAAATAAAAATAAAAAAGGTCGACTGACCCGGTGGTGGCAGTGGGAGAAGGGGCTCTCCAGCAGGCGATGACACGCAGACTCAGCCAGTCTACGCAGGGCGGCATCTCCTGTGATGTCACAGCTGTGACCCAGCTCAGCCGCGTCACTGCAGCCCTGAGAGACGGAGGACAGAATGCACCAGACACACTCCAATTAATACACACATCCTAAAGCATATTCACAGTAGTTGGTTATATCGTTGATGAAAAGAAAAAAGAGCAAACCAAGTATTCCAAATGAATGAACTGAGCACAGAGATTAAACTTTTCATGTTAAAATTATCGTTTTTGTTGCTTTGCGAAGCCAGCCTAAATTTTGGGAGTTCAACTCCAGTTTGCCTCGAGATATCAGTCTGGATCCAGCTGACAAAGGTAGCTAGGCTAAGAACAAAATTCAGTCGGCCAATCAGTTAACCCCAGCGAGAGGTGTAGATAATGACGCCACTGGGCAGTGCCGTTTTGGAGATTTCTGAATTAATATATATATATATATATTTATGCTGCTTTGGAATTAGTTTTATTTGAATGCATGAAGTTTTTATGTAAATGAAAATGGTTGCGGTAACGTTCGCTAGTGGAGCTCACTTTGGAAATACGGCACCAATATATGTCATCTGGATTGCGAATTCAACTGGCTGAAGCTAATCCAATCAGCTGCAAAGTAAGGTTGACTGACAATGCCCCTCAACAAACACTGCCGGAAACAAACACAAACACAAACGGCAGACTTTCCAGACGTAATTCGCACAGCAAATATGGTCTGGCTGGCTGATGCTAGGCTCATCTTTGGGCATTTTTCGCATTTATGGACAGGACACTAAAGATAGACAGGAAAGCAGGGGGAGAGATTGAGACTAGGTCTTGACCTTTGTATTACTCTATAGTAGGACTGGACCTTCCATGAGAGGGGGTTTTCTCCTGTGGAGGTGTCCGGTACATCCAAACCCTCCTTGCTTAGCAGTGTAAATATTGTCCTCAGGTCTATAACATTCATAATATCACCTCTAAATTATCATATGAGCAGCAATAATATAAATGTATTCTTCTGCCTAATTGTCAAGGTGAGCACCTCATTCTGCTGGTCAGGAACCCTCCAGGAGTTGCCAAAGCTTGCAGCATACTGGGACAGAGTTCCAGCCATGGTGGTGAAGTCGTCTGTTGGAAACAGAGGTTTTGTGTGTGGCGGGGTTACATAGAAAGAGATTTGTATATATGAACAAGGTGCGTTTGTTAAAATATTTTTTGTAAAATAAATAAATGGTAAATGGACTGCATTTATATAGCGCTTTCTCAGAGGTTTGACCACTCCAAAGCGCTTTACAACAATTGCCTCACATTTACCCATTCATACACACATTCATACTCCGACGGTGGGTCAGCCATGCAAGGCGACAGCCAGCTCACCTTGCAAATATTGTGAATCAAAAAGTATGTACCAGAATGTTAAGATAAAACGGGGAATAGAATATTCTGTGCGTCGCTCACCATTAGCGTTATTGTTGTAGAGCCCGCAAAGCCCCCTAGTGGTGGCCATGTGTTCGGCGGTCACGGTCAGGTAGACAGTGTTGTCCATATCAAATTTCACCCTCACCCCGAGGCCGCTCTCCACAAAAACAAAGTCCCCCAGCCAATGGACACTGACTCCTAAATTAGGAAAAATATTAACGAATCTGAAGTGATTTAAATCAGCCTTGATTTTATCACAATACATTTCCAACGGCACATTTCCAACCATTTTGGAAGAGTGGTACTCCCTGGGCGACTGGGACGTTGTTGAGGGTTAGATTCCGGTGGTGAACTGACACCAGGTCCAAACCCAGCATCATCCGTAGAGCCTGCAATGGCACACATAATACACATGTAGTTAGTTTAGAGGTTCACGTAAACTATGTGGGCAGCTTCTGTGGGCTAGGCCAGTAACTCAAAGACCCACATTGTACCTATGCCTACTATTTCACGCAGAAATTTAATTTAGCCTTGAATGTGGAAAGCCACAGAAACGTTGCAACCTTCAGCCCATTAAAAGCCACAGAAAAGAAAAGTCTGGCCGGTCTGGCTGGTCAATCACCAAGGAAAAGCTACAGCCAAAATTGCAACCATTTACTGGCAGAGCCGGTGACTGTCCGTAGTCACAGCCGACCCAGCCAACAATGTTTAGTTAAATGTAACAAATAAAACAAATACACATTACAAATTGACAATACATATGTAGGAGGCCTGCAGTACATCCATTAACAAGAAGCTGCTGCAGCAAAATTATCAACCAACGGGTTCATCTTCTTTATATGTCGCAGAATATGCCTTTCACCTCACCACACAGCTCGGCCTTTCTCTTCCTTTCTTGAACTACAACCATCTCTTAATGCTGGAAATCTTTTATCATTGATCTTTTTGTTTCTTAACTTAGTTTTGTTTATCCAAAAGTGCTGATCTTCCTTAATGTTCCAAATGTTTCCCTTACCTTACTGCAGTCTCCTCTGCCGTCGCAGACGGTGCTGATGTAGACGGCCCAGGTACCATCTGTGGAGGCAGCCAGCAGGTAGGTGCAGCTGCCCTGGAAGTGGAAGTGCTTCCTGTCAAAGGAGCGGTAGTGGGCCCTACCCCAGGTCACGCAGGTGGCTGAGCCCTGGGGGTCCCTAGCGCTGGTCAGCAGGCGCCCCCGCACTAGCGGGGACAACTGAGAGTCTAGGAGACAAAGGATGAGACCACAGATGGTTGAGATTTATTGTCAATGTGTGTCTTCTCAAAACCTTTGGGATGTGATTGCATGGAAGGGCTGTATTGTATGCTGTATTTCTTCTTTGCACATGCTTTATACAATGTATGCAATTTGTGTTTATTAAAGAAATGTCAATATGGAAAGCTCCGCTATAATGGGAAATAATTGAGAGTCTCTAAGCCCAAAACTAGTCACAGGCACCTAATGATATGTAATCCCTCCCCCCATGGAAATCGGTTAGAGTGGAGGAAATGTCAGACATGGAAGATGGAAATGAAGTGTAACAAATTGACAATTCTGTTGAAATTAAAGTAAATTCAATGAAACCTTGTTTTGCTTTTGCCTTTGTTCATAATCTTAAGTCAGCCGTACAGCGGTGTGGTCAAGGGGGTAAGGTGAGGACAATTCAGTGGGCCCTGCGAGGGAGAGGTCCCTTTATATTTTAAATGAAACAATGTGAAAATTCTTTGATCTGCTGTGATGAAAAGTCACAAGAAAATGTTCTCCACCCCCCACTCCCCGAAATGGTCCAAAAATGTGCACAGATCGCTGCTCATAATTCACGTTTTCAAGCACATTTTGGCTGCTTGCCTGGTTCGTAGATATACAGAGATGGAAACAACTCGCTTTTTGATGAATGTTGCATTTATGACATCAATTTGGGTGACTTAAGTGAACGCCTAGATCCGAAGATTTTTTTTTCATGGATGTATGCCAAATAGAAAGCTAGAAGATAATACAATGATTAGAATTGTATAGCAAAGTTGCGTGGGAAAATGTATTTGTGCTCATCCCCTCCCTACTCGTATCCGCATTTAAAGTGCAGCGTCCATTCCCCACAGATGGAAAATCAGCCAAGGTAACATTTGGCTGAATAATATTGTTGGATGTGTTTTTAACTTTAGCTGACATTAAGCTCGCCAGCAAGTATTTTACATTTCTGAGTCTAATTTCAGGGAAACTTTTTATTAACTGCATTTTAAGGTAGTCTTATGTAGAAATATGAGGTGATGATAATCAGGCAACCTTAAAGAAAATCGTGCTGGGCATCGTGGACCTCCGTGTGCAGAGCACAGATACAGATGCACTAACAATCACGGAGCGCGTCTGACGAGCCCAAAGTCCCCGCCCAAAGGCCATGTCAGTTTAAAAGAATATATTTTTTCACCTCTGATGAGTGATGAGACTAAATACTTTTTATTCTGTGTTATCACTGGGGTTAGGTTGTTACGGAGCCTTGGAAAGGACATGGAGGGACAAATTCACAACCACACACTCAAAAGGGCTTTATAATCTGTATATTGCATTCTTGAAAACACATGGTGATGTATTGGCTGGACCACTAACTCACTTGATCAACACCTAGTGGCTAGTGGGAAGTTCCCAGAAGTGTGAAAACAAGCAAGAATGCCTTTTTGGCGTCACTCCGAAAATATACCTGCGACGCTCTGTCACTGAGTGAGTGAGTGAGTGATAGAGTTACACCATTGGTCGGAATGAGTGATGACGTGGTTGTTGTTGTCACACAGTCCAGCCACATGCTAGGTTTTCTCCTAGTTTTGTTTTAAATCTGGAGTAGCTGATGGTAATTATTGGCCAATCAGCATCCTTCCTGTTTTTTCTTAGGTTTTGGAAAAGGTTGTGGCAATGCAATTGATGACCACCTAGAATCTAATAATGACCTGCACCTATTACAATTTGGGTTCAGACAGAAATGTTCCACAAAGTGCAAACTGCTACTTTTTTAGAAAAAATCTATTCATACTTAGACATAGGAAACTTGGTGGAGGCAGTCTTCCTGGACCTTCAAAAAGCATTACATAATGTAAACCATAGCATTCTTGTCTTTCAAGAAGTACAGTTTCTTTGAAAAATCAAAAGCTTATGGGGCGTGATTTGGTTTACTTCACGATGGCAGCCGCCGCGAGTAATGTAACTATGCTAGTGAGGAGGACATTTTGCTGATTTATTATCTACGCTGTTTTCTAGGTTCACTTTTAATAAAAAATGTGTGATGATGCGATTATTTGTCAGGAGGATTTGCACTTGGCTTAAGAGATAGCTGTTTTTAGTGATAATTCTCACTCTCTCCGTGCCGTTTGCTCGTTGCATTGCTAAGGCTGGACTAGACCCTTTTTACAGAAAGGAAAACCCCGATGTAGGCCTAGTTCATAACATTAAGTTGACAACTAGTCATACATTGACCATGCTGGCGCTGCGATGGACATAAATAAAACCGACCTAATGTTAAAATGACAGCAACAGGGAGTTACTTTACCCTGCTACTGACAACCCGTGAATAGGGTCCAATACTATAGAGAGGACACAGTAAGCTTTTGCGGTTTGCTTATTTCCCGACGGGGGAAGGGAGGTCAGAGGGCAAAGGTTTAAGAGTCACGGTTCGCTATTGAACAAATCCTCTTTTTTAAATCGGAGTTAGGACCGATGCTCTTACATAATACATAGCATATGTCTGTACATAGACAACCTTCCAGAATCATGTCTTGGAGCTGGTCTTTAGAAGTACATGGATGATAGTCATATACGCTTATGAAAAACAGCTATTTCAGTAAGAGACCAATTGTCAAAGCACCTGGAAGCAACATTGGCTTGAAAAATCGTGTTTGACACTTAAGAACAGTGTCCATATGTTTTTTCTCCGGAAGACAGCCCACATCAACTGAACTAGATGTTAACATCAACTCAAATATCTAGGTCTATAGACCCCCACTTGAAATTTGAAAAAATAGTAGAACTGGTACTGGTATTAGGTATGGATGTGTATATATATGTATATGTACATATATGTATATATTGTATATGTGTATGTGTCTGAATGTGTATATATATATATATATATATATATATATATATTAGGGGTGGGCCGTTATCGGCGTTACCGTGCTGCGTTATCGCGA
>JAOPJH010094622.1:0-10000 GCA_027122575.1 Merluccius polylepis
CCAGAGAACGGTCCAACTCGGTGGACATGTGTTATGATCATATGGTCTCATTTTGCGCCGGAATTGTCCTTTAATGAAAAGGACAAAATATATCATGTCATATTTGTCCTTGTGCGTGGTGTTGTAGTGGTGACTCAAGTTAAAATCCTTCATGGCTGTTTCAAGGCACACTAAACACATTTTTGGTTTGCCTTTGAATTCTGTAAAAAGATAATCTGTTTCCCATCTTGCCTGGAAGACACGGTTCTCTTGATCCAGTTTTCTTTTTGGGGCGCTCATGTCTGTCTTCCGTCGCGTGTCGTTGCGGAAGAGGCCTGGCGTGACCAACAGGAGACATTGAAGCAGTTGCTTGGCAACAGGCCTCTTGCATTTCGAGGGAGCGCCCTTTATCAGTGGACAGTATAATTACAATTGGGTTCAAATGTGGTCAAACGGCCCACTTGCTTGAACACCTGTGAAACCAACAACTTATTGATATTTGGATATTGACTCGCAGGCCAAACTGAGTGAGGCGCCAGTTGCCCATCCCTGGTATAGGGTATAGTAATTCTCACTATACATTCGGACTGCACTACAAAATGGCGAATTCAGTGGACTATATTGTGAGTAGTGAGTGATTCACAACACAGCATAGTGTTCCAACTCAGAGGACTAAAGCATTCAAAGACTCTTTTGTTTGCACTGCAATTAGTAGGCTGAATTTGCAGATATAATTTCACTAAGCACTTTTTGGACTCATCTTTTGTCTTCACATGAAGTGATCTTGCACTGTGCTGTATTGTATTGTTATTTCTGTGCCCTGTCTGGTATGTTGTCTTTCATGTTGTATTTTATAATGGATTGAATGTGTTTTTAATACATGGCTGCAACCAAATTCCCCCTAGTGGGCTAATACAATTTGACTTGACTTGACTTGACTTGACTCGTGTTTCCCGCACATTAGAGCGCAACAGATGTAGAGCAGAAACTGCATATTTGAACAAATATAAAACTCTTGTCTGCTAGAAAAGATGAAAATCAAATGGCTATAAACGTTAAATAATCCAATGAAATTCTCTGAAAAGCCGTTGTATAAATGGATGCGGTTATAGAAATGACAGTACCCGGCGCAAGGCCTTACACGCACTGACAGAGCATAACTGCCTCATCATTGCTCTCTATTAACTCCCATTAGTCTAGCTGTTAGGACACTTGCACAATGAGGAGCCCAAGATACTTCTCCAGAAGAGAGAAATGCCTCAGAGCTCTTGAGTCCACGTCCATCTTCTTTAGACCCATTTACCACAACCGATTAGTTCACCATTCTGACCCAAAGTGAAACGCTTCATTTCACTTCTTATTTTTTTTGTCTCTCTCTCTCTTCTACTCCTGGAAAGTGCGGGCAAAGCGAATGAGCAAACGGCCTTAATGAAGTGCATACTCTCTTCCTAGATAAATCACCGGCTCAGTGGCGACACGGTGCCTTGTGTCACGGTCGCTCCTTTGTTGATGCTAAAACAGTGCCCTTTCACAAGCAAGGGTTTTTTTTGTTGCAAGGTGCGCATAGGGAAACATGGGGTGGGGGTTGATTTCAGACTTACTTTCAAGTGGCTCAGCGTAAGCTGCTCTTCAAAGACGGCCCAAGCGGATCCAAAGTGGAATCTCTTAGGTCAGTAATCAGGTGGCTCCAGCAGGGCCCGGACATCAGCTGAATTAGCCAGGATAATGCAGCGGATGGATGACCGACACGGAAACTTAGTGTAATGTACGCACATATATAATACACACGCACGCACACACATACACACACACAATCCCCCACCCACACAAACACATATGCACACACAGGCACACACACTCTCACACACACACATGCGCGCACACACACACACACACACACACTCACACACACACAAACACACACAATTGCATGCACACAAATACGTACACACACACATGCACAGGCACAAGTGTGAAACAAGAGTGTGTGCTGCCAACGTTAAGTCATTTTGCATGCAAACCAGTGGCCACAATTTCCACATCTGCGAGTGAAAACCCTGGTAGTGTAAAAACACCCAAACAACAACTCACTTGTTTGCATTCCTCTTTACAAGACATGTTGACAGATTGGTCAGTTGTGGGGGGGCGGCGGCTTCGTCATGTTGACCAATGAGATGTCTAATTCCGGGGCTTGTTATTCCAGTAGCCTCGTTTCGTGAGGGCTCAGCCATTTATTTATTCCAGCGGCCACATGGTGGTATTTACCCCCTAAACAGACAGTAGGACAGGAAGGCCACCAGATTGGACCTTGATATTTACTAAACAAGGGAAGTGGTGCACCTGCTTTTGCCCTTAATCTCCTGCTGGCCCGCTCGCTGTGCTCGTGCGTTCCTGTTGTGATTAGCCTGTTGTTGTTTCGCTAATTCTTTAAAAAAAAAATAATCTTAGAAGCAAGGCAAGTGTAAGAGTGTGTTTCACACAAAACCATCACACGTCTCACAATTACTGAGGGAGAAGTACGAAAAATTGAATAAAAGTGTGAAGGGAGGGAAAGAAATTATAAAAGGTTGCGTAAGACCATCACATCTTTGAGTAATCTTGTGCAAAGTGTGCAAGTGTGAAATGTTGTGTCGGGTTTACCGCCTGCGCGGGGGTACGGTACTATGTGTTCTAACCGAATGAACCAGCGTGATCCTTGATATAAAAAAAATATTATATTGCCTCTTATGAACTGATTGTTTTTTCTTCCTGTCAAGATCTTTTCTTGATCTCTTCTGACCACTCTGAAGTTCACCCAGGTCCAGAGCTAGAGAGAGACACGAAGCTAGCGTGTGCTGAGTCTGGCTCGCCATGCCAAACTCCCTTCGACTCCATTGATCCGGTGCTGCCATTACACACACACACCAGCATGTTTACGAGCTAACGGTGGAAGTTACGCTAATGCGCTTAAGCCAGACACTTGTTTGTTGTGTGACTCTAATGAAGGCATAAACAAGTGTTATCATTCAGACGTCTGGATTTATATCTCTCCGAACCTTTTAAAATGAAACTAGAGGAATTGAAGCTTGGCGCCAGCAATTTTCAAAAATAATGAATAAAACTTTCCTTTGGCAGTGCGGCGGTGCAGAGTGGAGATACCGATATTGGGGTTGTTATAATTGGCCTCTCGCAGAACTTGGTGTTTTTTCAAATCTATATTTCGGTTTATTGGATAATTCATTTGACTGGATCACTTCAGGTCAACCGTGCTGAAAACGCACTGCAGTGGCCAGAGCTTACCTCAGACCAGCTCATGAAGTTCTCACAGGGGCATCAGAAAACCAAACCAAAAAAACAAACAAAAAAAAAACGGTGGGTTTTAGCCTGCGCTTGTACTGCAGACAACATCGCATACGGCCCATAAACCTTAGCACCAGGTTCATCTGCATCTGCGTCATGCTTTTGGTTCGCATTCATGTCTCGCCTTTCCTATGGCCCGGTGCCCAAAAGGAAAAAGGCTGCCTTTTTGGAAGATGCTGCTATAGCGGTGCTCAGGAAAAGATAAAGTTAGCTGAAGATCCCACAGAACAAGATCTGTTACATCCAATCCAGTGCTATTAAAAAAAATAAAAAAACGTTAAAAAAAACACCAGTTGCAAAATAAATATATAATACGCTTGACCAGATGTTGGCTAGCCGAGCCTCAGACAGCAAGAGAAAGTCTCTCTGCTGTGTTGTGTTATGTTATTCAACACGTTTCCCTCTGATCTCACAGCTGCACAGGTCATTAGCAAACAGTTGCACGGGAACCGCCGACCTGCCAAGAAAGCCCCCCCAACCGCCCCCACTCCTGGGGACGACGGGCCCCAGGGTCTGGTTCCTCTGGAGGTCCACGCGGCGTGCGGCGAGGAGGTGCTCCCAAACATGAGAGCTACCGGCGATGACAGACAGCCGTGGCTGGACAGGATCACCGCCGTTGATTCGTGACCCGCCAAAAACAAAACCCGCCCCAGAGTCCATAGCACGCAGTAGAGGTTTTTTTTCATCCACACCAACTCCCGGGGCCCAGGGTATGTAGGTTTGTGTGTATCAGAGAGCGGCCCGAGAGCCCGAGAGCGTAGTAACCGAGCCCTACTTGAACCCGACAGGCGTTCTGACTTTTATGTCCGAACGCGACTCGAGCTTGACGCAGTTAATGTTACCTGAAGCGCTGAGTTTGTGTTACCGTGCCACTCGCCTGAAATACGAAATACCTCCATGCCATCGATTTCCCTGCATGGTTTTCCGTCATTTCATACTTCCTTTATGACAAATTTAGTTTGACGTCCTCCATCCTTAGCTAGGCTACTACAATATTTACCACTGGAAATATGGTGCATCATGCGTTACAGTACAGGGGGTAACACAGGTAGTGGTTCATTCATTTTTTTTCCACACTATATTTTCACTGAAACAACTTGAAGCACCATAGGCCTGCCCTGCCGACGTGACTGAACGCGACCCAAACCTGAACATCATTTCTACATTTCTGTCTAGATTTGTGACTCGGGTATCCACACTCTAGTGTGTATGTATGGATGCATGTGTGTTTAGGCAGAGTGCTTGTCTGTGTGGGCATGCGGGTACTCTTTACATATATGCACACAGTTTGTCACAACAGTAGTATGGATTGAGGCAGGAGGGTTGCCAAAATAAATGCAGGAAATAAAAGGTGACCACTGCTTTAAGTTGGCCTCTTCTGTTGCCATAACAGGCTGTGACATTCTGCCCCCATGTACATCAGCCAGAGGCAGTACGCCACTGTTGTTGTCGTCTCCTTTTGAACGATAAAGTTAAAACAAACAAGCTTACTTTGGCAACATGGTAAAACACCAACAGGTTCAATTAGGATTTAAAACTGCGGGTCTATCTTGGAGTGTGTAATTATGGAATGGCACACCGAGGCACAATTTGATAGTGGACTGATAAACTGGTATTGGTGTCGGTATAATATCTCTATAGTATACGATATTTGGCTCTATATAAGACTCTTTATAACTTGATACAAATCCCATTGTAAACTAAAACATGATACGCAGTTATGAATTCAGCTCTGAGTCTGATTTAGAACAAACTATGTACATTTATTTTATTATAATGAGAACATGTGTAAGAGTTTTGTGTTCTGTGCCTTAACAAGGTTTTACACAAAGGCAAACAGAATTAGTACGAGGAGCCATGTTCTCCCTCCATCTCTCGTGATTTCAGAGGAATTTCTTAGTGTAAAAGAGAGGGCGTGACTGAAGCAAAGCTATTCTAAATCCAGCGCTATGGTGTTAGCCTCCTGTTGTTTGACAGTCGCACATTTCTCAGCTGTTGCTCTTTAAAATATATGGTATATCATGATGTTTTCATGGTAACATCAAGGTCTACCTGGATGCAATTGTTAGCTGCAACCGTATGAAGCAAGCTCAACCACAGCCCTAAAGAGCCACCCCTAGAATGGACATAAGTTATCCAGCAGCCGCTGTTTTTAATTTTTAATTTAATTTTTTGTTTTTTTCTACGTTCGTTGGACGAAGACGGTCAGAAAGAGTCCACACAAAGCCACCAAACGTGTTGATAAAGCTGCCTCCTCTACCCCAAAGTCCTGACACCAGGCCCTATAGAGAGAGAGCAGAGGTCCCTACAGCAGTGACTCTCTCTCTCTCTCTCTCTCTCACACTTCTGTTTCCCCTTCGCTCCTATTGGCCAGCAGGGTCAGGCCCCCAGGTCCCAGACCGAGTAGACCTGCTGATCTTGGCTTGTCTTTATCAACTTGGCAATGCTTATTTACTAGGAGGGGTCCATCAAAATATTGATACACTCAACATTTTTCCGGCAATTTAATGTAGACCTTTCCCTGAGAACATCTTACCTCTTGCCAAATTGCAATATTTTGCCTTACTAATCCTATTGTGTACATTAAATCGTGACCCCTGAATCATGATATATTTATATGTATTACCAGATTGGTGCCAATACAGAGCCGTCGCCCGTGTCATCTATCATAGCCCCGGAAACTGGAAATCTGTTTAGTGCAGCACTGAGCATCATGTGATACGATACATTTAAAACAGAGGTGGGAGAGAGACGCACCTAACGATTCAGACATCTTTCCTTGTTCTGTTTTTCTGCTAAGGTTATGTAGGCTCGAGGTCTCGGGCTTTTCATCGCGGCCGCTTGAGTGCACACTTTGCATTGTTAGTTTTATCGAGGAATGGGAGAGGCATACGTAAACATATCTGAGAAGATCACATGAAAAGTACTCAGCCAATCACAGCCGCTTGCCCGCAGGACTAGACCACCCTTTAAAGCGATTGACTCCTGAGGAAGTAGGTCTCTCGCACATGAAGGAAATTCTGAGTCACTGCTCACATCCAATAAATCAGTTTAAATCAGATCAGCGTTTAAGCACATGCCTATGGTTACGCTGAAGAGTTCAACCTCAATTCCTGCTTTGGAAAGATACTTTCTTTAAGAGCTCTTGTTTTCCTCTGGGTGAGAGACGCACTTCTGGCCAATCCTACGAGAGGCACATGGATATAAAAAAATAAACTACAAAGTTTAGTTTGGCATTAGTTTCAATTTCAATCTTCCAGCTCATGGTTGACGCCAGCAAAAGTGTGTTGTGTATCGCAAAAAAAAAAAAAAAAACGGAAATAAAAGCTTTGTTTTTAGGAATAATTATTTTAGACATCCTCCCTCCATTCAGCATGTCACAACAAATTTCAGATTATGGCAGAAGCCCAGGAATACTTTTTGGTGCCTCCACTTTAATTCCAGTGAATGCCAGACCTGATTGGCCCACATCATGTCCAGTTGATATTTTGAATCAAAGGTACCCAGTATTACGGTCAATCAAGGTGGCATGAGCTCACGTCATATGTCTAAAACGTAAAGGAAAACAGGTGTTTAAAAAAAAAAAATACATTTACCTTTTTAGACTCGGAGACGCCGCGCGGTTTGTGTGTCTCACAAAAATGTCTCACTGGATACCGTTCTGTCAAACATGTCTCTTAGCCGACATGTTTACAAAGAAAAGAATCCAATGTTTTCAGAACAAAGAGTATCATTAATACTGTTTTTTTGTGTGGTTGGTGGTATTTGAATGAGATATATTTCAAATGATCAACTGAAAAAAACATTTGATGATTAGTTATAATTATTAAACACACAATCGCTCTAACATGAGAAGAATATTATTTTATTGAGTAGTGTAAATCTTTGCTTTACAGCAAACTGGAGGTCATAAATTAGACTCGTTCGGACGCCTGTCCACATTTGGATGTCTGTGATTACGGCACCGTGGTTTTTACCACCATGAAATAAAAATGTTGTGGTACTTGATGAATTTAAAGACTCATGTCATGCTATTTGAACATTTTCCGCATCAACCCATTCTGCATATAATCATTTGCCGCCCAGCAATTCTTTCCGTTCATTGTCTTACTCATTAACTACTAAAAAGGTGAATGAATAATAACTGATTTGTTTGACTGTAACATTAAAACTCCATTGAGCTGCAAAGCCAATGCCCCTTTCCCAATCAAACTCAACCTAAGTTATTAGTTATTTAAACATGAACAATTGTGTTATCGCACAGTTTATTGCTTACATAGTTGCTAGGTAACTTTATTTGACCTTTTTATGATTTTTGTTGTTTGTAATTCTGTAGGAGCTCCTTGATTTTGCATAAGGGCACAGAATCATCTTGTTAAGAAAACAGGTAATTTTGTGCTCTCGCCCCATCCCTCTTTCCTCTCTCTGTAATGTCTGTGCGACATTAAAAGGTTGTAAGTCCATTTGCCATTGTCGATTTTGGAAAAGAAAGGACAGTTTTTTCCACTAGGCCACTGCTGTGTGCCGTTAGTGTGTGCGTATGGACAACATGAATCATGTTTTTGATACAAGGAGGGGACGCTGGTTCACTGAAGTCCAATTCCTTCCCCTGGACTTATTGAAAACAGTGTCTTGGAGACCTCCTCACAATTTGTCATATGGTGTTTCAAGATCGTTCCAAGAAGCGCTCGCCTCACTGAACTAAGGCATCCTAACTTAGGAGCTCCTTAATACTCAACACTACATATGGTGAACCATTCCACATGAAAATAGTCATTGTTTCATAGACCTCGAATCCACCTTGTCTAAGATTCGTCTGAAATGCCGTCAAAATAAATTTCATCATCAGTCAAAACCAGGTCTTCTATTTCAGCCATATTTGCCATAATTAACCAACCAAACCATGGCACCATACGTCCATGCTACTCTCTCTGCATCTTCACACTGTGTAGGTGTGTATGTGCACGTGCACAGAGCCAACAGGTGCTTCTGGTCCTCTGGTGTCTCACCCTAGGGAGACATGGTGCGCAGATCAATAACCCAGTCCCATAGGATGGGATAGACACCGGCGGCCTGGAATTCAACACCACTCTCTGCTCCAGTCTAGATGTGGAATAAAGCTGAACAGGGTTTGCCTTCTCATCCTCTGATTGGCTGTACTGATTGACATTTTGCAACGCCAGCGAAAGTACTTGAAATTCGGTTTACTTTCATCTGGGTGTGTGCATGTGGGTCAGGAAGGGTCTGGATCTGTCAGCCTATCAGCTTAGAAAGGAACCCAAACCAATACATACCGATATTTTTTTTTCAATACCTTCTGCTACCTTCTCACATTACATCACCATTACAGCTCCGCCATTAGTGTAAACCTACCAGGACCCCCTTCCCGGAGATCAAATGAGGTCATACTGTTCAGGAACACAGTCATGTATCACGGACAATGAACCACTTGTAACTCCCAAGAGACCACCAGTGAGTTGTACCAATCAGATCCCTGGGAATCAGCAGCCATACTCTGGCTTGGTTTCCTACCATGTCCGAGACGTGTTGCCAAGTCATCAGATCCCAGCAGGCCGCTTCCTTCCCTGGCAAGTGTTGATAGGAAGCCAACAAAAGAAAGTTAACACCCAAATGTGAACAGTCCCTCCCTCATTAAACAATAACGTGTGCAGCTATGGCTTTATGTGACATTTGAGACCCATGATGTAATTAATGATGTAAGCATTCTTTCTGAATTTGCAGTTGTCGAGGCGTTGATTTTCAAACACCAAGGCGTTACATGAAAATGTAATGTCTCCCCCCCCCCCCCCCCAAGACATATCAAGGCCTTAATTCAAGTTTGGTTCATGTATGTTTATGGCTGGCAGGCAGACTAGAATTCAATGTCTACATGCATTTTGTACATGCCTTTTAGCAGAGGCCCTAAAAGCAATCCCAATCACTTAGTTATCTCCACAAAGGCCAGTGACAGTGTCCTATCTCCCGTTACCTCCCGGTGCCCCTGGGGTACGGCTGACATCATGGAAGTCCTCAGGTTCCAAGAGCAAAGGCTTTACATTGTCAAGGGCCTTTGTGCAGTTGCTTTGTTGCTGGAATAACATAATCGATAGCCATGGAAATAAATAAAGCGGATGTAATTAAATGGAGACCCTTTTGACCCACGAAAGGGGCGCACACCTCATGGCAGACTTGGGTCTCACCGACTTCCCCTGGAGCCACCAGTCCGGCCGGAGCCACTATTTTTCAGAACAGGAAAAAGCAAAACAAGGGGATTGGGAAGGAAGACATATGACCAACAGTTTCCGTGAGTAAAAGCCCAAAGCAGGGATTTTATGGTATATTAGGAGTGGGCCCACCGATGGAAGTCAAAGCTCTAATCACTGCCATGCTATGATATGAAACAGAGAGGGGGAGGAGCCTCACGTTGACAGGCGCTGCATGGATGTGAACCGGGTGCCTCTTTACTCCTCCAATAAGGAGAAGCCATCCATACACACTACATAAAATCTTGTTCCCATGGTTATGGCTGCTGTTTTGCAGCATCATCTAATTAATCACTCTTAATACGTTATTGTTGAATCATTTCAAAGCATTTTTGTCTGATTGCTCGTCCGATCAGTTCAGTTAACGCAGAGTCCATTCCTTCAAACTGTTGATCTGCTTTCTCTGGATAGTCTTGGCG
>JAOPJH010095006.1:0-15704 GCA_027122575.1 Merluccius polylepis
GTGTGTGTGTGTGTGTGTGTGTGTGTGTGTGTGTGTGTGTGTGTGTGTGTGTGTGTGTGTGTGTGTGTGCGCGCGAAGACATCAAGTCATATTTAGTGGAAATGTAAACTAATCGACAATGACTGACAGCTGCGTTTCTATACCATTAGTCATTCACCGTTATTGCTTCGAAATGCTTGTCTGTAATAATTGACACGACTACAATGATAATATTCTGAACCAAGATGTTATCAACATCTAATTTCTCCTGGCATGGCTCGGATGTATTTATGGTATGGTATTTTGTTGCAAACCAATAAACTCACAAGCCGAGGTGGAAGATAAAATATCTCAAATACTAATTAACATTATAATCCATACGGAGGTTAATCATACAGATGGAACGTGGTTCAATGTCCATTCATAAATTATTCAACTGACAATAATTCACCAGAAATGAAATGAAGAAAATAGAGGAATAGAGACTGTCAAGGCAGAATGTTGTGCGAAGCAAAAGTGAATTATCAAGTTGTTAATAGTCATAGAGGCAATTATGCCTGAGAGGAACAGTTGATAAATACTGCATTAATGACAGCTTTCAAGGTAAGGTTATTTCCAAAATGTGACTGGTTATGAATTTATTATGATACATGAGCGACGTGCATATTAATTGAAAAAGGCTGTAGACAATATCAACCCACTGTGCGGAGCATTAATATTCAACACTGACGGTGACTGATCCTTATCATTTGTCAGATTAATGCCATCGTCAACATCCTTTAATACTGTCAAGTAAATCAGAGGCTGAAAAAAATTTCTTGGCAGATAAGATGTATGAAGGAGTTTTCATCTATCAATCTTAAGGAGAAACTGTTGAATATCAACATTGTGCTCGCTCTTTGTTTAGCCTTGACCAACTGTTATTCTTATTTTATTTTTTAAAGTGACCATTTTTGTGCAAAACCATCAATTACCATTGGAGCGGTCCGTATATTTCAGGTGCGCCTGACAGCCGTGTTATGTTAGATTTAGGACTGACTCGGATTACAAAATTGGAGGGATACTGCAACACAAGTACAAACAGGCTGCTGTTGGTTGTCGGTCGTTGTTGTTGTTAGCTACGGTGCAAGTAGGTCAGCCGCAGTGCTGACCAAGTGTGACGATAAAAAAATAAATAAAAAAAAGCGCTGATATGGCGCAACATCGGAACGACACCAAAGGGTTCTGCTTCAGTAGCAACGTACGGCGAGTTGGACACGAGGAGCGCGTGTATCATCCCGGCGCCATCTCTACCCCTCTATTACCATCGGCCTATCAGCATGCTGAGTGAGCCAGCGTGAGATTCCAAATCGCCCTAAAGTGCATGTGCGCGCACGTGCACACACACACACACACACACACACACACACACACACACACACACACACACACACCCCGCTCTCTGGTATTCAGAGTGTGTGTGAGGAGTAGAGGTGACCCTTGTGATGATGAGCTTGTCCCTCTCTGTTCGGTCCCAACCTCCTGTCACTGGCTCATAATAAAGCACACAAGGTTAGTCGTCCATTTTCTCAAGCAGGGGGGAGAGGCATGCACGTCTCCGCGTTAAAACAAACAGTTTGAAGGAACCCAAACGCCTCGTGTCAACAATGTAAATGAACCGACGGCTACGACTCTCCCGTCTATCCCAGCCCCGAGAGTTAAACAAGCCCAAAAGACTAAGCCAGCTGAAACCGCTCCGCTGAGATTATTCAAAAAGCCCTGCTCCAATTTGAAGCTTTGAGTGGGGGAGAGATGCCTCGTCATGCGCTCAAGTGTAAAGACATACTTCACAGCCTTTTGTGACGGCAGTGCGGAGGGACACACACACACACACGCACGCACGCACACAAACACACACACACACACACACACACACACACACACACACACAACAACCTCTTCACCTTCATCTGACAATGGAATACACTGCGCTCTTTTGTTCAACTCTGAATAGCGGTGTGTATTGTAGTGCCTTTACTCGCTTTTCTTTTCAAAGGAACAACAAAGAGAAATTAAAAAAACATCCGGCACTAAATAACAACGGCAGTCGTTCGTCAGATTTTCTAAACGCACGATCGCTTAGGGAGACCGTAATTTGACGGACAGGCGTCAACATACATATTCATGCGTATGCTCTCTCGGTTATTTGCGCGCGGATAATTAGTGTATCGCCCCGTTTTGTTGCTGTCGATTGTGTGCTCTCGCGCTTCCTTTTTTTAGCGTCTCAGCACAGGGAGCTCAGTGGGGAGGAAGAGTGCAAATCCTTCATTAGCCACTCGTCTCCCGGGATCGCTTCAATAGCAACTTTTAATAAGACTAAAATGTGAGGTTAGAATGTGACCCTGGTGACAATGCCGGCCTCCAAGGCTTTTAAATAGAAAAACAGTGTAAGCCTCCGCAAATTGTACTGGCCTTAACACACCATAAGTGTGTAATTGGGTGAGGTGATAATAGACGACAATTATGTAATATATATTATCACCTCAGAATAACAAAGAAAAAGTACAGCATGAGTGAGAGAGTGAGAGAGAGAGAGAGTGACTCAGATAGACTGAGACTAATGACTTGTCTTATGACTGGGTCTTGTAGGTGTAACGAAAATGCAAGCATTTGCAACCCAATCTTCCTGAGGGTTAAATCTTATCTCAGCCATTTTGTGGGTACAGCCGACACACTGTTTTCTGTCACACTAAAAATCCTGATACACATATTTCTCCTCGTTATAATTCGAGTGTGTGTGTGTGTGTGTGTGTGTGTGTGTGTGTGTGCATTGTATAATTATTGGTTCCTTCTCCTGAGGATTTAAATCCGGTCCCCCTCTGTTAGCGACGATCCACCAGAACAGGCTTCCCTATCAGTGGAGGAGCAATCCTCCGGACCGATATAGCTCAAACAGTGTCATAACAACGCTGTCATTCTCTGTCACTCCATCCAGGACTCCCAAACAATCGAAAGCAACTGAGATGGCATCTATGGATCTAATAATATGAGAGGACATGAGAAGGCAGCGGCGACGGGAAACCAAACAATACAAGGGGACGTTTCAAACAAAGCTTCGTTGCGTTTCAAACAAGGCCACCCAGAGCGTGGCGTAGTGCCAAAGTGGCTTGAAAAAAAGAAACTACGGGGGTAACTAAAAACCACTCGGTCGGGGATCTGGCAAAGCAGCACATGTCCACAATGCATGGAGTAGTCCTGTCTGATCGACATCCCACTAACAACGCTGACGCGCAATCATGCTCACACACGCACACACATGCAGACACATTCAAATCTAATTTAAAATGGATCTCACACATGCACACACACACACCCACACACAAACCAAATTTAGTTAAAAACGGGCATCAAATATAGCACTTAAACATTAGAATCTAATTTAAACCACACCACTATGTTGCTACATTACGAAAAACATCTTGTCCTGCCTATCGGAGATCGAATGATCACAGCTACTGAAATCACCAATCCAATATCCACCTCCTCTCCAGCATGTCGAGCTTCCTCGAGAAGCTGCAGACAGACGCTTCTGATCAACATGACCAGATTATAGCCGACGACACTGTAGCCCGATTAGTTTAGCGGGCTGTAATGTAATAAAGCAGGACGGAGCTAAAACAACAGGTTTCCATTTAGGAGATAGGAGTAAGTAACTGCAATGCGATTTTAGCCATTGTGAATATTAAACCAAAAAAAACATTATAACATTATTCATCTTACTGTAAACAAAACTCATTATCTGAACATGAACAACAGTGTAATCTCAGATCTAATTGCAGAACGGGAAAACAAAGATATTTTTTCACGATAAAAAAAGGATTCATAGTATATAATTATAAACCAAGTACACATAATGGCCAATGGTTATTATTAACATTCGATAACATTTGCTTTGCCTTCCATTGTCCACAACATGTTCTGACACAAAGAAAAACACACTCATGAACAACTACAACGACATAGTAGCTTCTTTGAAGTGTGTAATTGCCCACTTTTAGTTGACTAGACCACTCTCTCCTCCCGTCCTGGTCGCTCGAGTGTTTCTATTAGCATGGAAAGCAGCTATGAGAACATCCAAGTTGTGGTTTCCCGCCGAACCGAGGAGGAGTCACTCCAGAGGGTTTCAGTGGGACGACACTCAGCCTTGGACAACTAAGCTATAAGGTCAAGCCGGGCAACGAGCCTGACATGGACCAATCGTCTTTCACCTTCCTCACTCAGAGATAATTACACATCATTAACCGAGTAGAGGGCTTTAAACACGTGCACGCGGGCAAAGGGGTTCGCACAAACTCACTGAAAGTGGAGCTACAGATTCAAACAAGGTGCAGTATCATGTGTGCATGTGTGTGTGTGTGTGTGTGTGTGTGTGTGTGTGTGTGTGTGTGTTCGTAGCCCCCTGAGACACACAGCACCGCAGCTGGCTGTACTAATATATAAGGACTTTGTTGCCAAACAAAAGGGTGGACTTCACCTAATAATCCCTTGATGAAAAAAATTCAATTCCATTTCCTTATTGCACAGCACTACCACAAGCATTAGTGGATTAATGTGTGCGTTTAAATTACCATGATTTATACACATTCAATAATTAGCTCCCTGTACAATGACATTATTAGGCTACAGCCCCTCATCACCGCACGCAACATGACCCAGGAATGACCAGCACAGTGACAGTTGAAGCAATACGCCAACGTGAATGTGTGCGGCGGTGTAAACATTTATTCATCATCTTTAACAACATGGTGAGCCCTGTTGGGCGACAACATTAAGAAGAGAAACGAAGCAACCCCTGAATGAGGACACAGGAGGATGTTGGTGCTCATTAATGCAACATTAACTATTCATGATGGCTGCCAGTGCGCCATTTTTAACTAAACGTGTTTAATTGCTGATTTTATATTGAAATAAAATATTAATATATTAGTACATTTATTCTCTCTCTCTCTCTCTCTCTCTCTCTCTCTCTCTCTCTTCCTCTCTCTCTCTCTCAGCATATTGCTGTAACTGCACCCGACCTCTACTCGAAATCGCCATTTTTGAATGGAAGAAAATTACACCAGTGTTCGCTTCCCAACCTGCTATTAGAAAATCAGGCCCCCCCCACCTCCAGCCTTCCCTGGCCATTTATTATTTTTCTCAGGCTTAAACAAATGTCGTTATTAGATGTAACCAAAGTCATGACATTAGTAAAATGTATGCCTATTTAGGCTACTATTAGGCTATTATATTATTAGTTGAGATGGCAGATCTAGTTGAGACCTTAGCATTCACGTGAGTGCAGCCAATTATCGACAACGCATTAATGAACCAAACAACAAACATAGTCAATGTTTGACTTTATAGCATAATAGGCTTCCTCTATTTAGGTAAAACATTATTGAACAAAATATTTTAGAAAAAAAAAAAGCACATTTTAACCAACCCGCCCGCAAAATCACCCGCATATTATAAATACCGAAAAAAGACCCACTGTTACACCCGCTGTTATGGTCGGGTCACGCGGGCCAATGACTCAATCCAGGCATCTCTAGTAGTTACAGAACAAAATGTTGTGCATGACGTGTAGAAACGCTGTTTGCAAATTTTAAAAAAAAGTATAGTAATCACAACTTAGTGCAGTGAATATGCTGTAGTGCAAGTGATACAAGATCGAATGTCTGTATATAAAGAAATCTAATACAAAAGCGCATTACAGTACAATCAAAAATGTTGCGCAACTGTGAAAAAGTCAATGATATCCCTCAGAATCACATCGTCTTTGTGCTGGGTCTGGCCAAGAGGACTTTGTCCACACCACATGCAACCTTGTCCATTGCAAGGCAATGAGAAGAAAAAAAAAACCCTCTGGTGTGCCGGATCCAGCCTTGACCACACTCCACACCTTTGCCACCACAGGCCAATTCCATTACCAGTAAGAGATGTTCCTGGTGTATGGGTTTCGGTCATAGACCTATCGCAGCCACGCAGAGAAAAACTCCTCCCGAATTGTCGGTTGATGTTGAACCACCCGTGTATCCGGACCCCACGGGGGAAAGCTGACATTGTCCCAAACCACGACACATAGAACAGGATGCACTGCCTTACCGGTGATCCTGCTGCTCACGCTCAAAACTAAAAAATCTGAAGACCACCCAGAAATGTAAGAAGATGTTCAGTGTTATATGGGCCCAGGGTTGCATGACAGTGGAGAACCCCCTGATTACTTATGGCAGCACAAAGGCTGACACTGACATCCCCGCCACGCTGGCCAGGGACTTCCACAATGGCATGTTGGCCAATTATGTTCCTGCCTCTCCTCTTTTATCTTCGCCAGATTAAACCCAGCTTCATCTTCAAACAAATATTCATGGGGCCTTTCAACAGAATCCAATTCAAACAAAATCGGCAAGTAGTTTAGTGATGCAGACGGACAGCAATAGTGTATTTGTATGCACTCCTGATTTTCCGAACCACTACAATATAGTGCAGTTTACAGTAACAGTATAGAGGCATTGAATTGTACTGTCAGCATCAGTGCTGAAAGTGTCTGAGTATACACTTACTTGCCTGTACTGATATTGTAGATGTTCGACCCTTTCTGAGTTGCACTCAAAGGGTACTCTGTAGTACACTTGCTTCATGCATACCCCGTTGCGTTGGAGGAATACGGGCAACGGTAGAAAGGCTGATAACTCAAAGTTTACATTGTGTTCAGCTCTTTGCTGTATTTCACGCCGATAGCCTTGTTTTGGGATAACAACACGCGGTAGTCTTGTTATTCTTTAGAAAGGGAAAATGCACTTGCAAACGTATACAGTAAAAACAGTCATGGACATTACTTCTATGTGTAAAATGTTGTATTGTAAGAAAGGTTTTCTTCTTTTCCCCAGTCTCCTTTCAATTGACAAAGTGATGTACCGAATCAAATGTATTATCCAGTACACTTTGAATTACCAAAATAAACAATTACCGGTACCTATTCTCTTCTTGAATGTCCTGATTATGGTGGCCACAGAGATTTTCCTCAAATTGGGTTGTACTCTCTGTCCTGCTTTCCTTTTTATCTTTACAAGAACATGGTCTGTCACAGTCGCCCAAATTGCATCTGAAATTACTGTTCTTGGTCTTGCTCTTAGTCGTCCTCTTCCTCGTCCTCTTACTCCTCGTCCACCACCTCTTCCTCCGCTGCCTTTCTCATTGTTTCCATCCGTTGTTGATATCAACGCACCTGTGAACTCTGAACTGGCTTATATTCTGTACAATTGGTTCGATCACATCATTAGAACCAAGTGTGAATACGATGTGTGTTGTGTGTAAACGATGACAACCGTGGGAGCGGTCAGTAAAACAACGTGCATTCTCTTGTTTTGAATGTCATGATTCATTATTTTATTGAACAAACTATTTAAATTAAACTTCGAACAAAGGATTCGTACTGTGTATAGCAATTGACTATAGTTGTGCGTTGAAAATGGTTTGCCCTTCGGCTCCGCTGAACACCTGTTCACCTGTCCTGTCAAAGGGCAAACCACGCCTACAGATGACGTCTTCCCTATCAGACATTAGATCATCAGAATTAGCAACAAACAATTAAAAAAAACAACCTCAACACAGGACATTCCAACATATGATCAGCATAATTCACAACAGCAAACGCATGATGTCTCAACCTAATTATGGATCATTAAGGAAAATGTGCAAAATGGCTTCAACAACAACAGCGTTGTAGTTGCAAGTGTGTTAAGTGTGTTACATAGTGAGTGAGAATGTAATTAGGGTTTTTCAAAAAGAGTGGATTGGGGTTTGCAAATGGTGTCTAACTACCTGAACCTGTTTACGGTTTTGCCAAAAGAATGATGGTTCCACAAATGGGTTTTCGGCCACTGGTTCAGAGAATGAGTTTCAGGGTTTCAGCTATTCAGAATAACAGTACGTTACTTTGGCTCCACCGGCGGGGGGTTTAGAACAGGGTCAGGGGGTTTACCACAGGGTCAGGTGTCATGGAGCAGGGCCTCAGACCAGATTGACTCACTTACTCTGCATGCCACACACTGGCATGGTCTGCTTCAAGCCAGACGGCAGGTTGAGATGCGGTAGGGAGAGAGAGAGAGAGAGAGAGAGAGAGAGAGAGAGAGAGAGAGAGAGAGAGAGATGTTTGTTTTGTTTGAGATTGAAAAAGCAATCCATTAAAATGTGACCTTTTCGAATGGAACCATATAGAAACTATGTGCATTTAATATTGCTTTGGAATTGACCAAACAAAGGAGCTATATAACAATAACATTTCATTGTTACATTTCTTTCACATCCTCAATAGCACCACTACTAAAGTGATTTCAATTATGTGTTGAAATCACTACACACTTTTCCTAACTCTAAGCCAGTGTTTTTCAACCTGGGGTACGCTGAGGGTACTGCAGGTGTTATGTGGGATTTTATTGTTAAAATAGTAAAAAATGTACAATAACAAACATAATATAGATAATTTAAAATAAATATATTATAAATATTGTTCAGTAAATATAAATAACAATAAAAAGTGTTGTTTTGTGCATGCCATCATACGTTTTCCATTGTAATGTTTTCCATTGATGTTTTGTGTTAATTTGTGCGCATTTATCTATTTTTCACTGTTTGCATATGAGGTGGTCCGTGAACTCAATTGTCTTAATGACAATTGAGTGGTACACCTAACGTCAAAGGTTGGGAACCACAGTGATTACTGCAATCAGTGCCTCTCAAGGCAATTTGTCCAGTCAATAAGAAAGTGAGCCCTTTCCTTTGCACTACATTTTCTCAACGTTCATATTCCTACGCATAATCGCAAAGATGCAGAGCACTGTACTACGACGCCCGCAGATCAGCTGTTTGGGTAAGAAAGTGCCGTTGCGAGAGAGTGCCGCTTATGCGTAGGAATACGGGAGTCCTATGGTTGAGAAAATGTAGTGCCAAAGGAATGGGCAGTCTGACGGCAAGGTAAAGTGGTAAGAATATTACTTATATATTACTTATATAGGGCCTTTTTTAGCTGGCTAAAATATGTTTTGCTGCGGGCCCCGTTCACAGCAGTACATTGCTCAGCGTCTGTGCTGGTACAGCTGTCTGCTTCTCCAAACTGGGGGCGTGCCAACCGCATTCTACTGTAGGAAAATACACTGACTCTAGATAAGTACCTCATACAACCCCACTTAAACAAATCCAACTATCCCTTTAAATGTGCAAGCTGGAAATGCTTTTACTTTTGCCAAATGTTAGTTGTTATTGTTAAAGGAGAGGTACAGGCTAAAACACTGTTTAACATTTTTAGATGTGATTATTGGTGCACAGGTCCTATTTTGCTGTTTTGTCTAGTATTCCACTTTTCTGAACTGGATTTCTGTAGACGGTGCTACATCACGCGGCGAATTTGTGTCAGTATGTACAATGGGATTAATAGGAGAGACTTGTAGCATCAACAATCAGATATTCCACTCAGGGGTTCGGTCTCAGAATCACTACAAAATGTTTTTTTGCAATATTTCGGCTGAGAGAAAGCAGTAACCTATTAGGAGGATACCCATTATTTTCACGCCATCGGCTCTGACTAGCATTGATGTACAGCTGCTGAGCCGTGTTTGAAGAAATGGTGGCCAGGTAGACGGTGAATTCCAATATGGATTAAAGCGAATGTCGGCACGCTCAGCTGTGCAGGAGGCGGGGCCACGCTAGCCATGTTCATTGTATGCACGTATTATTATTGATATTTAAAAATCTGTACAAAAAAAGTAAATGGGGAAAGTCATTCTGGGTAGTGTTAGGAAAATAGCACTGGAGCAGATTGCAGGAACCGTTACACAAACGCGAGTAACAAATTACAAATCATGACTACACATATCAGGTAAATAAATCCTGGAATGTATTGTACATCGATGTTTGACATGACATTTGTAGTGATCTCAAAGTGTTTTAGCCTGTATTATTCCTTTAACGCCACTGTTTATCCAACCGGTTTATCTGATACTCTGTTGTTTTTAATACATGATATTGTATTTGTTATGTGAGACCACACAAAGTTTCAACTTTGTGGATAGTAAAAATCAAGCAATCAATATATCTATCTATCTATTCTTAGAGACGGCCAGATTGTTCCTGTCTGTATCTGCTTTCTCATAAGCAGAACATCACAAGTGATCAAATGAGGACGTGAATAAGAAGAACAAGATCCTGATCCCGTTAGCCGAATCATGAAGCTGATCTAACCCAGTCTTCCAGGTCTGCTCTGACATTTCTGTGCTGCTCCTAACCGAGGCTCTACAACTCATCTCATCACATTAATGAGCACAGTAGATGTCTTCATTTAGACCTCTCTCCATAAAACACTGTGGCATTCGGTCTAAGGATGAGAGAACACAACCTCAGTTCATGTGATCTCCTGGCTCCTGAAATTCATATTGAAGACCGCACAAGGAAATATAATGACTACAATGATTAGTGTGACTCCCGTAGACTTTGATGTCTGGATAGACACTAACAAGGTGTCTAGCAGTGAGTCATGACTAATACCACTTTGTGCACTCTGTGCAGTGGTTAAATATATTTAAACATACAAAGATTATTTAAGTCCCACTCAACCTCAGTTCAGTGTCCCTTCCTCGATGAAGTAATTGCATCAATCCATCATATGAATGAACACGGATTCTTAAACCCATCAGAATTGCATCTCATTTAATGCCTGGGAATCCACTTCCAGTATTTTTTTAAATGTACTCCATGTGCTGTGTAACACCATTTGCATTATTCATCCAGTACCTTAGCAAGAGACCAGCACAACATTGTGCACTGACAAGAGTCCTTTGTGAACAGGGCTTTTTAAAAAATACTTTAAGTCAATTTATTCACAGTCGGCGTCACGGTGAAGCGGATTTCACAAAAAACACTAGGAGAAATAAGTCTCAACATTCAGCAAGGTTAATGCACTGACGTTATTATGAGCCTCCGTAAGCAATGACGATAACTAGAGAATGGGAATAAAGCTGTCACTGTCGCCTTCAGTGCTGCAGAGGGAATTGTTCTGAGTCACATGAACCTGAAAGGAGGCAACACAAGCCCGAGATAGCATGAAAAAGCATTTCATATTGATCTCGAACTGGTAAATCCTACCTGCAATGCATAACATGCGCATACCGAGTTCTACTATGCCTGGACAGGCTTTAGGAGTTGGTGTGTTCACATTTTACTATATTTGACTTTTCCGGTTCATCCAATATAGCATTGCGGTACTGTGGTACTGTGTAAGTACATAGCAGCAGTACTAGTGTGCGTTCCACCCTCAATCTCCAGAAGTCATTCGGAGCCTGCCGGTCACACAGTGGCTGTTTGATGTATGGTCTCATAGGCTGTAAAGGGATACCTGTTTCTGGGGCTCTCACCTCTACACAGGAAATAAAAATAAAGAGTATGAGGTGGTCAGTGAAACCAAACCACAGACAGTTTCCTTAGGGTCGACATCACACACACAAATCTGCGGGGTGGAGACTCGTGGTAAATGCTAGCTGTCTCCGGATGACAGCCATTATGGATACACCGGGTCAACCATCCGAACAGCTACTAAATGAAGGTGCCAAAGCGAGCCGCTATTTTCGACAAAGACTCAAAAATCACGGCTGGCGACTTCAAGTAAATAAAGACAAGAAAATGGTTTCGGAGTATTTCTCTTTTGTACACAATGTTGTGTTATACTCCAGAGGCTGTATGCCATCCATCTAAACAAGACCAGATTTATCACATTTCTTACAATGTGACAGACTCCTATAAGACATTGGCCAGACCGAGTCTCGAGCAGGAACACTTAGCGGCAGCTGGGGATGTCAGGTTACAAGAACCACGGCATTCGAGGGGCCCTCCCATCTTCACCAACAGCACTCCGAAGAGGAGAAATGTGAGAATGAGGGGGGAAAAAGAAGAAAGGAGAGAGAAAAAAAGAGGATGAGATGAGGAGCCGTGGGAGGAAAAGAGATCAAGAAGAGATCGACTATACGGAGGAGGGGAGAAGATGGGAGGAGCCCGATAATGAAAATGAAAAAAAGGAGGATAAGCGGTAGAGTGGAGGAAGAGGAGAGAGGATGGGTGGTATGATAATGAGAGCTTCGGAGGAATAATGGGGGAGGGGGGTGGGGGGGGGAATAGGAGGAAAAAAAACTGATGTACAAAAAGAGGATACAGTGAGGGAAAGGAGGGAAAAAGGAACAAAGGAAAAAAAAAAAGAAAGGTGAGTGAGAACAAGTGATGAAGAAGAGGTCGATGGGGGGATATGGAAGAAAGAAAGAGAATAAGGAAGCCTAGTGGAGGAAGAATAGCGTGATGAGGGGAGAGGTGGGGAAAGACAGGAGGAAGGAGGACGAATAAGAAGCAGCAGCAGCAGCCTGTGACGCACACACTTGTGTTTAAAGTGTGCGCGTTCACCTTCAAACACACTTAACCAACAGACAATTTTGTTCTACTCTGTACTTTATTAACCTACCAGACTCCAGCAGTCACCTGGGACTTTAAACACCAGAATGACAACTACATGACAACCGTGACCACAACGACATGTATTTAGCTAATGAACTAACCAGAATAAAAAAAACATGGGACATGGAAATAAATACAGTCAGAGGATGTGTTGTATGACAAAGTGTTGTATGACAAAGTGTGTTTTTAGGTTTTAAAAGGTAGTCAGCGATTCTGGGGAAAGATTGGCGATATTAAAATCCGACACCAAAACAAATACACACTCCCGTCAGTCTGCCGTCGTAGCCCTTCTTTTTCAATGCATGTTTCTTCTGACCTTCTCCTCTTTGGCTGTTTCTCGGCCCATCTCTCCTTCTTGACAATGCGATTCGCACGTTAGCATGTGCCAGATTGACCGTCACTCTCGCTCCTACTGCTCGCTTTCCCCACCCATCTCCCCTCTCCATCCACTGTGCACGAGCCTGAACGCCCACCGCTGTCGATTGGCTGAAATGACTCAATCGGAGCCACTTTGTTAGTTTCCTATTTACAGAGCCTGCGGCTGGGCAGATTTTTTTTCAGCGCACAAACAGAACGAACAGCTAGTGGACCGTGAGGAGATATTAGCTGAATTTGACAACAGGGGTATGGCTTAGGATTACTGACTATACCTGTGTTTATTGTTCACACAGGCTACTGATATTGCTGTGGGTCCTTTTTTAGCTACATTATGTTTGTAAATGATGGTGATTTAGTGGTAATAAAGAATACAAATAGACCAGAACACTATGACAAAGCTTTCCAAACATGTTTCCTCTTACTCCCATTCTGTACGGTAGCCATGAACGCAATCCAAGTGGTTTTATCTGCATCTTATTTCAGATAATCTGGAACAAACACATTGCACAAACCAAACCCAGGTTCATACTGCGGTGTACAATTACCCGGGGACATTATCCGGGAGGAGCTCATCTTTTAGTAATTTGGCAGCACAGTACACACATCTGGGAGAGTGTAGAATACATTATAGTAATACAACTATATTTAGGTGGAGGTGTGGAGATTGAAGCGTGGAAAAGGATGGCATTCGAACAAAGCCAAATTACACATTTTTCGAAAGAGCCATAAACAGAGAACAGTATTGGACTGAAACAATGTTTTCATACACACATTATCAGGTGTCAATACAAACACATTGACATTATTAGTCATAACTCGGCAAGCAATTATTTGGCCAGTCTTTTATTCCTGCTGATTAAAGAGCTTTTAGGGCCCACAATCCTCTACTAATCCTATACTCAGAGGTTGTGTGTGCATGTGTGTTTCTGTTTGGTAACACTTTACCAAACTTAACTGCATCAGTTGAGTATTAGTTTAGTGTCAGTTGACACTCACTAGACATGTCAATATTGTGTAAGTTAAAACTCAATAAGGTTATTAACATTTCCACATATATTAAATTTGGTGTTATCTGACCATTAGCTGCATTTTGTTAATCAACATGTCAAGTGAATAGCAACTATCCATTTCAGACATGTTTCAGTTGAATCACCTTACATGTCTAATTTGTGTCAGGTGAGATTTGGTGAGTGCTATCAACTATATTTCTACATTTTTTCAGTTGTTTCAGTTTTCAGATCCTTTATTGGAACATAACAGAACATAAAGAACCTGTCAGACTCCTTCATCAGAGCACAACATAACCGGTATGTATGTATGTATTTATGTATGTATGTATGTATGTATGTATGTATGTATGTATGTATGTATGTATGTATGTATGCATGCACGACCTTTTTGTTGAACCTGCCAAGGCATCAGACCCTGACTGACTGTAAAAACGAGCAGGCTTCCCCCCCGTGCGCGTCTCTATCTTTACGCGCGCGTCAACTCCGCCGCAGAGGAGGAGGAGTTGCGCTCAGCGTCTGGAGGAACCAACCCACCCCCCCCCCACACACACACACACACACAAACACACACACACACCCTTAGTCTCATGCTTGTCAGTTGAAAAACACACACACACAAAGAAAAATAGGAAGTGCACCACAACCACATATGGAGACCTGAGCGCCACAGTAGGGGCTCATCTCGTCGCCTGTTGCGCTGCGTTGCGGATCGAGGCGCGCGTAAAAATAGAAACACTTTCTGTGCGCATTTTTCTTTTTCTTGGATTAACTTTTGGAGGATCATGCGCCTGGATGTGAGAAGGCGACCGCATGCGAACTGTTGCGCGCCTCTGACTTGTCCCGACGTCTCCGCGTAAAAGAGCCGGGGACTATAGTTATAGTGGTGGTGGAGGAAGGAGAAAAGGCAGAAGCAGAAGAAGAGGAAGAAGCAGAAGGAGGAGAAGCCATGAACAACACGGTGCCAGCGGCGGCGACGCGGCAGCCCACCATCCCGGTCATCATGTTCATCTTCGGCGTGGCGGGCAACGTCATCGCCATCGTGGTCCTGCGCATCTCCCGCAAGGAGCAGAAGGAGACCACGTTTTACGCGCTGGTCTGCGGCCTGGCGGTGACCGACCTGCTGGGCACCTTGCTGGCCAGCCCCGTCACCATCAGCACCTACATGAAGGGCGCCTGGCCGGGCGGCGACCCTTTGTGCCAATACTCCGGCTTCATCCTCCTCTTCTTCTTCTCGGCGCAGCTCAGCATCATCTTCGCCATGTCCGTGGAGCGGTACCTGGCCATCAACCACGCGTACTTCTACAACCGCCATGTCGGCCAGCGGCTGGCCGCCGTCGCCCTGCTGGCCATCTACGCGCTCAACGGCGTCTTCTGCGCGCTGCCCGCCGCGGGATGGGGCCAGGTGCAGCTTCAGCACCCGCGCACCTGGTGCTTCGTGAACTGGCGCACGAACGAGACGCGCGACGCCGCCTACAACCTGGTGTACGCCGGCGTCAGCTCGGCGCTGGTGCTGGCCACGGTGGCGTGCAACGTGGCGGTGTGCGCCGCGCTGCTGCTGATGCACAGGCGGTTCCTGCGGCGCACGTCGCTGGGCGCGGACCAGCGCAGCAGCGGCGGGCGCAGCGGCAGGCGCAGCGGCGGGGGCAACAGGCGCAGTTTCGGGCGCCTGGCCGGAGCCGAGATCCAGATGGTCGTGCTGCTGGTCGCCACCTCCGCCGTGGTGCTCATCTGCTCCATACCTTTGGTGGTGAGTGTGTGTGTGTGTGTGTGTGTGTGTGTGTGTGTGTGTGTGTGTGTGTGTGTGTGTGTGTGTGTGCGTGTGTG
>JAOPJH010095130.1:0-15687 GCA_027122575.1 Merluccius polylepis
ATGCACGACAAACTGACAAATGCCCCCTGTGTCGCCCAGTCTGCCCCCCGCCACCCATTTTATGGAAATATTATTTATAATGCTGCGTCCCTCACAGCGTCAACACAGCCATATAACCCCGCCCATAGGCCCCATCTAGTGTGAAGCGCGACAGGCTGGTGGTGGTGAGTTGGTGGACTTGAACCCCATGAAATCTTCCCGAAATCATGAATTGGGAAGGGGAAAACAGTCTTTTAATACCAGCTCTTGACTTTTTACTTGCCACGTGGTGTCTGAGGCATTTGTTAATATAATGTACATTGTCTGACTCTGATTTGTGGCGAAGTAAAATATGGGGAAAAAAAATAATTTTATTTACATTAGCTGTGGTGGTGTGGTGGATCTTTTTGTTTTTTTTATTTTGAACCGAACATTTTAGATTTGAATCTCCGTGGAAATCCCGGTGTCAGGATCAGCAGGTTTGCTCATCTGACAATATATATGTCGTTGATTATAATCTCGCTACAAAAATATATACTTTATACCAATTATATTTAGGACATATATTTATTAAGTTCAGTTAGTTCAGTAACTTTATGCCAATTCGATCATTTGAGTCGTTTCCTTGCGCTTCTCTCTCACAGCCAATCACAGCGGGTTCGTTCTCATTAGCTCTAACTTTGAGTTCCCCTGTGGACCCGCGCCTCTGAAGTTAAACCACAACAAAGCAAAGTAGACTTTCAGCTTGCTTATCTTTACACATCGGTGTGACGCAACACATTTAAGGAAAGCGAAGCAGTGGTTGATGTGACCCAAATTCTGAAATGAGGATGACGTATAGCGACGATCCAGATGGTGAGGGAAAGAGGTGAACCTCAGGCACATGGCCGGCGGTTCTGTAAGAGTAGCTTATCCAAACTCATTCAACAATTTAATTAATAAGGCTTTGTGTGTGTGTGTGTGTGTGTGTGTGTGTGTGTGTGTGTAGCTTTTGGGAGCACATAGTTCATGCCGCAGGTAACAGACATCTTGTCTACCATCAAGGGTAGGTCCTGTCGTTTTGTAGATTTAATTTACAAAAGCAACTTTCCTTCTCCGGTATCATGGTGAAGTTAGACAGACGCCTGAATAATTATAGCAACCCCCCCCCCCCCCTCAATTCAAAACACATTTTAGTCGAACAGAACAGTTTAATAAGAAAACTGAATGTTAGAAATATTTCACCACTATTTCATTACGTGTAACGGCTTTCCAAAATGAATCCGATATGTGTTCCCTTTTAGTTATTTCAAATACTGATACCTACGCTTGCATTATACCATTATGGTAGGCTGTAATAACGGCTCAACAAATGACGGTGTGCAAAAGAGATTATTCAGTCATGAACTTAATTCTCATATTCCAGTTAAACAATTTCACATCAAAATATTACATCTAAAATATGGTATCAAAATGTTGTTGGATGAATATATATAAACCTTAATGGACACCTTTTGATAGACTTTGAAAGAATGTATCTTTCAAATGTTCAAGTGGTAGTTTTATTATAATTATATGTTAATATATTTATATAAGTTAGCTGGCAGCATACATAGCTGATGAAGCCCAATAACAAAATAAATACTCAGACCCTTCACAAGAAAGGGTTAAAGTGCTGCTCTTTGGACACGCCCATCAGCTGTTCCTCCACCATACAGTGTTCCCCAATCTGATGTCCTTCAGGCCAAATCTCCTTGGCAACACAACATATCTATTTGAATTGTACAATTCATCACGGTTTTCCAGTGTGGAAAATAAACAAAGTAAACGCTTCAAAGACACGGAGGGTGGGTGTGCAGCTTTTTAGGTGTGTGTGGGAGGGGGGGGGGTCTCTCAGTCTCGGTCAGTCCTTCCAATCCCAGGGGATGAACAGGTCTCCGTCCTGCATGACCGAGTAGAAGTGTGACACGCAGACGTACAGCCCCTGCGCCAGCGGCGCCCGCTGCTCCAGGAGCCGGCGGCAGCAGGCGAGCATCTGGCTGGAGCTCACGCTGGGGTCCTTGGAGAGGCCCCGCAGCGACAGGCTCTGGAGACACTCCCGGATGGCGGCGTCCTCCTCCCTCTGCAGCCTGGCACAGACACACACATCGACATTTACATCTTAGGGCATTTAGCAGACGCTTTTGTCCAAAGTTACTTACAATAAGTACATTTGTCAGTAGAAAATAAAACGATATATCACTGTCGGTATGGCAAGGATGTCAGTAAGTGCACCATAATCGCCAGGTTTAGCTCTCCGCTATACCGCTCGGACAGACACAAAATATAATGTTTCATTTGTGCTGCTCACTGTTTTTTGCGTTGGGTGCGCTGCCGGGCCTCCGGCGCGTGGCTCTGCAGGAAGACCTGCAGCTTCGGAGGGTCACAGTTAGTGGGGAGGATGAAGTGGCCCATCTCGTGGAGACTCGGCGTGGAGCGGTCACTGCGGTCGGATACAAACAAACGTTAAATATACATTTTACGTCTAAGAAAAAAACCACAAGGGGCAGGTCGGTGCCCGAGGATCTTCGGGTTAGTGCGAGTGCTGTTTCTGATCCGACTGACGCCAAGAGACAACCCCAAAATTAGCTTTTGTGGTTCTTTACATCAGTACATACTAGCGGCTACGTGCCTGTACTACATCGGTACAAGTACTAGACAACGATATGCACTTAAGCATCTAATCACAAGTGCAAAAGGGCATAAATAAAATGAGGTAGGCAGTATGATGTATTATTTACACAGCTTTGCTGAATACTCGATTCTGATTGGTCGATTACGGCATTCTGCGTTCGGTTATTTCTGAATAGCGGACCGGGCCGAAGTGAAATCGGTCAATAAATGTCCAGGGATGCGTAGCAGGTATCCGATTTGGGAATAGCGGAGTCCACGTTTAAACCTTACTTCTCCAAGGTCATGGCGAGTCCCTGGAGGCTGCGGGGGTGCAGGCTGAGGCGGTGAGACACCAGTCTCTCATGGAAGGCCCTGAGGGTGTGGTAGTGCGTGTCGATGGGCTGGACCGGCCCGACCCGCTCCATGTGAATGATGTGGGAGCCTCCCAGCAGGAGGCTGATCCTCTCCTTCAGCCACTCGGACTGCTGCTGCAGGCTGCGGTAGCCGGACAGCCTCTCCATGAGCTGCGGGGGGGGGGGGGCACAGAGATGAGGTTGACCCCCTTTCACCGGTACAAGTACCCCAAAGGCATACCCCCCATGTGAGAAACACTTCCCTAGACAACACAAGGCCCAGAAACACATTGTGTCAAATAGGGAGGCCCATATGTTGTCATTGTATTGCAGCAATACATCATTTCAGCGGCCTGACGCTGGTTTTTAATCGATGGTTTATGGTTTATATTTTGATCGGTCGGTTACTCTTAGCGCCACGTTACTTTGATCCACTGCTGGTGGACGTCCATCGTTCCCAGGGTGACGTGTCCCGAAGCGTTCATTCCTGATTGGTCAGTGAATACGATGGTGTGTCCTGTAAAGACAGTTGTGCATGAGAAAGAAGATCTCTTCATGTGTGAACTAATCGATCTACCAAGTGAACCAAAGGAACACATTCTGTGCTGCCAGTGCCGGCCGACTCGTGTGAAAGCCTCTTCTCAAAGGGAGGATCTAGGGCAGTTCTGTACCCTGCAGGCAGTGCAAGGCCTCTGGGTTCTGCTGAGAGAGACGACTGAGACTCTGGAGCTGACAGCATCGGTGGTTGATTCCCCAGCTGCGCTGCCACCTACAGCAAAGGAGTGGAGTTGTCGTCTTTTTTCGCCATAGTAATTAAATATTTAACTTGGCTGGACAATAATTCAATATTATCCTTTGTCGTCTTTAAATGGTGTTGTATCGTCATGAAATGAAGATATCGACTTATTTTGATACCCAGTTTTATAGTCTAAATGAATTCCAATGAGAAGATATGCCCTTAAAATCAACAAATGATCAGGACAACTAGTTTTAGTCTGATACCAGACTTTAAATGTCCATATACTTCAATGTAATGACCCTCAGTTAGACTGTTAAGAATGGTATTTTGAATTCTAAAGCATATCGTGATATTGATCGATATTGTGTAAAATTCTCCACAATTATACAATAATACATTTTTCCATATCGCCCAGCCTTAATTCAACTCAATATTTACCATAATGTATTCACTTTTATGTTGAGAACGTCACGCGTTTCATGCTCATGCACAACGCCGTGAGGAGGAGAGAGGAAAGACGTCCATTTGAAATAACGATAGTTACCGAATGTCAGCCAGGGCAAACTTGCGGCACAGCTCTGTCTTCAGCCTGCTGAGCTCGGTCCGTCGTGGCAGACTGGCGCTGTGCTTCTTGGTGGCTTCCGCCTCGTTTTTTCTCAGCCACAAGCTGGAAAATAGAGTAATAATATGATGTCAGTGTCACTAAACTAAATAGCCGGCCAGGCCCCCAACGGCACGTTTTGTATGATCAGAACAACAACAATAAATTGGATTGAATGAATTGGTTGTACTACGGTTCAACAATCACAAGCAAACAATCGGCAGGTTTAATATCATTTTACTAGCCTATTAAAATGCCTCCTGTGGAGAATCAATCAAACGTTACATAGCGCTTTTCGTGCCAAGCTGCAATGCAAAGTGCTTAACGAGGTATACAACACAACAACATCAAGAACTCAAATTAATTTACAATAACAATAAAACAAACAAAAAAAAGGAGAATCCCAGAGATAACTTTGAGTAGTTCAAAGACTAACGGATGTCTCGCAGAGATACTTCATTATTTGTCCCCGCGGGGAAATTGGTTTGCGGCGTAATCACAAGGCATTTCATCATAACATCACAACAACAACAAAAAAATCCCTAATAGACGATACTCATACACAAACTATACTTCGCAACTTGCAGTAGATTCAGTGTCAAAAACAAGAAGAATAAAGAAAGAACAAGGTAAGACGGGGGGCAACTCTTCCCCAGACCAGCTGGGCATTCTTAGTCAAGTCAAGTCGAGTCAAATTTTATTTTGATAGCGCACTTACATACGGCTGAGCCGCAACCAAAGTGCTTCACATAAAGTGCTTAAGTGCAAATACACAAAGAAAATGACCTAAGGCAACAAAAAAAAAGAAAAGCAAAGAAAGAAAAGGGTTAAAAGGCGACGACTATAGGAGTTAAAATAAGGCACTTGAAAAAGGAAACACTAATCGTAGGCCAGTGAAAAAAGGTGGGTCTTGAACTGGGATTTAAAAATATTTAATATTTAACGACTGGGCTGCACATCCTTAGTTACCAGGAAGGAGGGATTAAAGTGCATCATGGGGGATAAGGAGAAAGGAGGAGGGGTTAAAGTGCATCATGGAGGATAAGGAGGAAGGAGGAGGGGTTAAAGTGCATCATGGGGGATAAGGAGGAAGGAGGATGGGTTAGGGTTTGGAAGTAGGCAGCTTACAAGCTTACATGCATGGGGGGTGCGACCCACCTGAGTGTGGGCTCAACTCGCTTGGCCTGCTGCAGCTCCTCCTCCGGGTCCCTGAAGCCAGTGAAGGTGTAGTAGGTCTTGTCCCACTTGATGGGTCTGTAGAAGGGCGTCCCGGCCTCCGGTGGGCCCTTCGGCTTCTCCGTGCGGCTGGCTTTGAGCCCCTTCATGTGCTCCAGGGACAGACTGCACGACTTGAGGATGTCGGTCACTGTGCTCAACACGTCCTTGGTGTGCAGGGTGAAGCTCACCGTGCGAAACCCTAGGAGACAGGCCTAGGGCTCAGACACAGAACTCACGGGGGGAATACTTTAAAGCCTTAAAACTGCTGTAGAGGTAAGATTCAAGAGTTGTAACGAGAGGAGGAGGAGGAAGACGAAGCGAGAGCAAGATTTTAAAACTAAACAACCCCCCAAAAAACTAAATCCTCCGTCTCTGCTCCCTCCCTCCCTGCCGCTGAGAAGTGTTACATTTCTGCACCTGTGATTGACAGGCAGGATGGATTCCCTGAGACCAATCAGGGATGAGATGTCCTCCTGATTGGTCTCAAGATCTCTCAATCTCGCACAGAGCATTTCAGTCACTAATAGCTGACGGGGTGGCGACGCCATTTTCTAACAAATGACACTCAAACAGCAGCTCTTAAATCTTACACACAGCACCCAAGAATATGACATGCAAACATACCAGAGGGGAGCGCGTCTTGCTGATTGTCGCCGTTATCTTTGGTTTCCCTCACGTAAAAGGTGAGCTTCGTTGGCGGGGTTGATTGCCGCCCGGGCTTCTGGAGGTTCTCCAAATAGCCGTTCAACCTCTTCAACGAGTTTTCATTGACTTGCTGTGAAACGGACACCGTGTTATTTTGAGACTGATGAAATTCCCAAACACCCACATGAGAACGTTAAGACCTGCGCTGTCTGTGACTCTGGACCCATAAAGACTGAATCCTGCATGGACTCATATGTTAATTAATTAATATATTCATTCATATTTGTATGTGTGAATGTATATCTATTGATGGACAGAGATTGATAGACCGGCGACTATGTATTGATCGACTGTACATATGTACATATTTATATTTATTGACTGTATGGTCACCCGTTCACTCTTTCAGAGATCCGGTGCAAGATATCCAGCTGCTCAGTGTTTTACTTTATTTGTATTCTTATTTATACCTCTTATTATTTTTGGTTTGGCTCTGTACCATTACCTGTAACTCCTCCTGTGTTTCATTATCTTTGCTGTTGTTTCTATGACACCTGAATTTCCCTCCGGGGATAAATAAAGGATTATCTTATCTTATCTAACACTTGGTGCCGCCGTTCATCGCCGGCGAGGTCGTTAACTCACCCGCTCCCTGGGGAACTGGCCAAAGAAGTCGGGATGGACCGCAAAGTAAAACGGCCTCAGAGCGTTGACGGCGTCGGCGCCAGACAGCGCTCTCTGCGGCACGAAGCGCGCGGCGAAGCGCTTGCTCTCCACCCTGAGAGAGATGTAAAGACACACAGGTGTGGATGAGAACCAAGGGGCGTCATTGTGTGTTGAAAAAGCGGTGGGGACATAAGGGAATAAAACGCACGACGACGTCGACCGCACAAGTAACAGTCATCCATACGCATCGCATCCGCAGCTGCAACAAGCGTGTCAATCGAACAACATCACATCTACTGCAGAAAGCAGCGGCGGATGTCAAAACAATATCAATATCACTGCCCTACAATAATAACAGGATTATATTTACATTGCATTGTGTGTTTTCTTATTGTGCAAACAAACCTTTCTCAAAGCGTTCTCATTTGTTCGTTAAAATGTCTTGGTGCTTAAAGCTATTTCCCAGAACATTTTTAACAAATTGTGCTTTTAAAAAAGTGATGCGGGACGAAATCGGCCATTACAAAAAAAGTGTAAATGACACCTGATGATGACAGCGTCTCTTACTGCTGTGACTGAAAGGTCAGAGATAACCTCCTTCCCCAATTTCCCGTCTGAAAATTAATAAAGTACATCTTATCTTATTTCCTACCGTGGATAAACCTTCAACAGTGGATCAAATAAATCTCTATGGAAAGCAGCAGTGATCACACGCACACACACATACACACACACACACACACACACACACACACACACAGTTATCTGCTACCTGATTGCAGCGCAGCGCAGGAGGGAGGTGAGGGACATGGCTGGCGCTGCTTCTCATCGACTCAACATCCACAGCAGTCGCATCATCTGTCCTCCTGTCACACGAGAGAAGTCACGTATCATGTTTAGTGGTTTTTGTAGAGATAGTATCAATTCAATCAGAAATCTGTGTCAGAAATGTTGTGATTTTATATTACATGTTAATACTGTATAGGTTAATATAATGCCATGTTTTTACTATTGCACAAACATGACAATTTCTGTTTACCTGGCCAGCTATGCAAGTCAACGAAACGATGAATCAAAATATTATCGAAATCGCAATATGGCCACATTATAATGCCATATATAACACCATTATAATGCCATATATAACACCATTATAATGCCATATAACACCATTATAATGCCATTTATAACCCCATCATAATGCGATATATAACACCATTATAATGCCATATATAACACCATTATAATGCCATATATAACCCCATTATAATGCCATATATAACACCATGTGGTTTGGTACAGACCCCAACATGTCACACCATGAGTTGTTTTTTTCAAAAAGGAAAATAAAAATGAAAATCGCGAATCATATCGCGATATCGCGATCACGATATCGGTCAAAAATAATCACGATACAATTTTCTTTTTTTCTCCCTAATAATGTAAGTGAGCTTCCCAGTCCTCCTCTGTTGACCCCCCCTGTCCCAGAACCAGGACCACCCTCACGGTACCGGCCAGGGAAACACTCGGAAAGCCGCGCGTAAAACCGACGACATGACATGACGTCACGGTTATCGTGGCCACGACGACACAACGTCACGGTTACGCCACTACGTCAAGAGCCCCGCCGCTGACGCCGAGCTGGGTCACCCTGGAGGCTAGCTGGTAGCTAGGAGACCAGCTAGGCCCGGCCTCAGGTCTGGGTGGACGTACAAGCCGCTTAGCTA
The DNA here is from genome assembly GCA_027122575.1 of Merluccius polylepis. NCBI lineage: Eukaryota > Metazoa > Chordata > Actinopteri > Gadiformes > Merlucciidae > Merluccius > Merluccius polylepis. The sequence continues at coordinate 8,560 of JAOPJH010095130.1, forward strand.
CAGCTAGCTACAGTTAGCTACAGCTAGCTAGGGCAGGTAAAGGTGGAGGCTAACGAGCGGTAAGCTAGGTCTTACCCCCCCACCCCCCCCCCCACAACAACCACTGACCTGAGTCTGGTGTTTACCTGCTGTGTTATCACTGGGGCTCACTGGCTGGCAGCTGCACTGTCGCACGGATTACTGAGGAACGATGCGATTATACTGACCTCTAGCGGCGCGTCCTGAGTACTACATAGTATACATAGTACTATATACTACATAGTCACATATTACTAGTACTAGTACTACACTGTCACATAGTACTAGTACTATGTACTACACAGTCACATAGTACTAGTACTATGTAGCCTACTACATAGTCACATAGTACTATATACTACATAGTCACATATTACTCGTACTATGTACTACATAGTCACATAGTATACATAGTACTACATAATCACATAGTATACACAGTACTAGTACTACATAGTCACATATATACTACATAGTCACATAGTATACATAGTACTATGTACTACATAGTCACATAGTATACATAGTACTAGATAGTATACTACTACATAGTCACGTTGTATACATAGTACTATACTATATACTACATAGTCACATTGTAATATACATAGTACTATACTATATACTACATAGTCACATTGTAGTATACATAGTACTATACTATACTCTACATAGTCACATAGTATACATAGTACTATACTATATACTACATAGTCACATTGTAGTATACATAGTACTATACTATATACATAGCCACATTGTCGTATACATAGTACTATACTATATACTACATAGTCACATTGTAGTATACATAGTACTATACTATATACTACATAGCCACATTGTAGTATACATAGTACTATACTATATACTACATAGTCACATTGTAGTATACATACTAGATAGTATAGTACTACATAGTCACTCTACAGTGCTTGAACGTAGTGTATAGGCATAATCCATAATTCTTGCCTCTGTTCCTCATGAAAAAGCAGCCTGTGGTAGATATTTTATTTCTATAAGCCTTGTACGAATCATTTATCATTTGTTTGTTATTTAGTTGTCAATGATATGCAGACTTAGATTAATATGAGAGACGAGATGATAAATGTTCACGCCACCATTTAGCCAGCTGCATCAGAGAGAGTTACTATGGACATTGTTTTTCACATTGGGGACTCTGACAACGAACCAGAAAGAGAAACACAACAATAGTAACCATGAATAATGTGTTGTCTTTAATTTAGATTTAAATGATATTTAATGAATGTAACAGAATTCGCCGTTTTGAAGGATGATCTGCTATTACCAGACAGGCTCAATGGGTGGTCCATAGTTTTAACATGCATCAGATGTTTGCTTGCAGATGCTTCATGCAGATACCATGTTACTACATTTTTACTACGATATTTAAGCTGGGATCGGACATGTAATTAGGCTGTTTTATATTCTATGCTTGTGTACTGTGTAAATCATTGTATATCGCATAGGCCTACGCAAATAATTACATAAATACACTATGAAATGTAAATGTAATGAACCATTACTTAGGGTCTGAGATGCACAGGTGTTTGAATGAGTGCAGAGACAATGCTAGAGATGGGAGGCTGTGAGAAAGTAACGTGAAGGGAGCAATATCTAAGGAAGCTTTTCTGTTTTCTGCAAAACCCACATCCCTGCCTCTCTCTAAGTTTAAAGGCAGCCTGCAGGAAACAAATGAATGATGAATCCTAATGAAAAAATGCAGATGAGGACCTATTTCCTACCGTCTATGTCATATAATTATGACTGTGATGAATTAGACATTATTACGGCAAAAGTAAACTGTGTACTTGTTGCGCGGCTATAATTTATCACCTTCTGACCCGTCAGACTACTTAATCAATTAAAAATATGCATTCATCAATCTTTAGTCTGTGGAAAAAGAGAACATTTGATGTCAAATGCAAAGCAATTAATCACTGGCTGGCCATTGGAGTCATTACACATAAATGTCTCGGTGCCTCGCTGGCAGCGAGAGAGCCAAGGATATACTTTTTTTTTTTTTTTTTGCATCATAGGGACACAAATAACAGCAAACATTCTTGTTTTAAACCATAAGTGCTTAAAGGGCCACAACACTACCTGAGGGGAACACAGCAAATAAAATGGCCTCTCAAGAAGGAAACACAGCAAAACAAAACAAAGAAAAGGCACCCCAAGAGGGAACACAGCAAATAAAATGGCCTCTTAATAGGGGAACACAGCAAATAAAATGGCCTCTCAAGAGGGGAACCAACATAATCATGAACTTCATGCAAGTCTCCCCCCCACAGCCTCCACCACCACCAACACAGAGGGGGGAGGAGAAGGGGAGGAGAGGAGGAGGGGAGGACCAGCGGATCCCAGCCCATGTGTGTGTGGGGAGAGGGACGCCCTCTGGTGACGCGCGCGCGCGGGCCACGCTACGGTACGCCATTTGTGACTAGCAGGGAAAAAGCGCGGACGCCGGACCCGTTGCCGTTCTGGGCGGTAGGTGGCATTTACGGTCCGCATTTCGCGGCGGCACGCGTCGCGCGGCCCCGCTGGGAAATGTCGCAGCGCGGGCGGCCGCGTCCCGACGCCGCTACGGTCCGTTTTGGACACCGTTTCTGAGGTCGCCGTTAGCCTCCTTTTTGGGCCTCCGCGCTGCCGTCGTTTTCCCGAGCCTCGGTGCTCGCAAGTCCCGCCTCCGGCGCGTCGTGATTGGACGACGGGAGCGAGCTCGTCGTTCCATTGGGCGCCGTGCGTTGTCACTCACCGCGGCGCAACAACACGCCGCTAAGCTAGCGGCTACTCAGGGGGGTTTAGTGAGTAGCGAGCGGCGGGACTTCGCTAAGTGTTTCGGTCCTGTTTTTAAGAAAAGACCCGTTTTAAAACCCGTTTTAAGTCGGCATAAGGAGGCAGTAGAGGCCGCATTTGCCACGAGTTTCAACACTTGTAACCCATAACGCCGGGGGAGAGTACTTTTGAAACGATTTAGCTAGGTGGCTAGCAAGCTAACCACTGTAGGAAGGTGCTGACTGAGTTTATTATGGTGTTATTTAATGTGTTGTGAGTGTATGGCTCAGTACATGGTGGCACCCCGACCACCCCTGAACACACACAGCCTACTTATGTTGACGTTCAGATCATCTAATGTATGATAATCCTAATCCTAATCATCATAATGATAACCAGTGTGACGTGGAGGTCTGTGGCAGGCATCAACATGTAATGACTGAGTGATGAAACAAACTGTGTCCTTTGCGAAGCGAGCAAAACCCAATATCATAATGTCACATCACAAGTCCATTTAATCTATTAAAACGAACCACAGCTGTCCCATCCGTTGACCCAACAACAACAACAACTTCAATTATTGGAAAATGTGTTTAATGAAGCTGTAGCATACCAATTCTTGATGCTCACTTTAACTTTAAATGTCAATCAATGCACTCTCAAATAGTTCACGATGAGACAAGACACGTGGAGATGAAGGGCATTTATTAAAACTGTTTATTTCCATGTGAGGAAAAGAAGGTGCAGTCCACGTACATGCAAGAGAGCAAGCATAAGCATGCATGCATACTTGTATGCATACATGCATGCATACATGCATAGGCCTGCAAACAAACACACAAGAGAAAAACATGCTCTATCATGTTTGCATGACACAAAAGTGAGTGGCTGACTGTTGACTTTAAGTACAATCACCTCCTCTCACCTGTTATCCAAGGGCCCCTCTCACCTATTTGTCTGGTAAACTGGGCCTGTCTTCAGGAAATTACAATTACGTATGCAGCAGCTGATGATAGCTGTATCAGTTTTCTGCAATACAAACTCAGATGACAGTAACAGTTGTTCCCAGCAAACACTAGATGGCGACAAGTACCCGTTTTTGGGCCTAAGGTTTTAATTGTTTTCCCCGTGTTTATTCATCTATTTGGCCCACATCATGTCAGTCAAAGCTACATTTTCTTCATGATTAATTTTACTCTCTTTCTTGCAGGTGTTGCTCAAATCATTGAGGAGAACAAACAGCGTTCCTTCTATGTGCAATTCCAGCAAGCCATGACATGGATGCCTCATTGACGTCAGACAAAGCGGTTTCTGAGGAACAGCATGATCCAGATGAGTCCGGGGGGAAGTGTCAGACGGCCAACGAGGGGGAGATGAAGTTGAACGAAACTGCCGCGGTCACCGAATTTGCAGGGACCGGTGACGCAGAGGATGAGGATGAGGAGCAGGAAGAGGAGGAGGAGGAAGAGTTGGCCGACAAGGTGAAGCCAGACCACTCGTCCCCAGATGGGAATGACCTCTGTTCCATCTGTGGCTTCCAAGCCAAATGCCCAAGATCCCTAAAGATCCACACCACAAGGAAACATGGGAAGAGGAGGCGCACCAAGTCAGACCAAGATGGTGAGGCTGCTTCGCAAATGGCCACAGCTACAGTGTCTGCGCCAGAGGAAGAAAACTCAGAAGAGGCGGACCAAAACCAGGAGTTGGACCCAAACCCTGCTGACGAAGAATTAAAGTCTGTAGCCAAAGACCATGGGATTTATGCAAGGGGCTCTGTTAAGGCGGAGACGGTAGTGACCATAGAGCCAGCCCCGGAGGATGCTGAGGGCCCCACACAGGAGAGAAGACTGAGCAAAAGGACCCCGAAGCCCAAGGTGATTCACTCTTGCAACTATTGTGGGCAAGAGTTTTGGGACAAATCCCTCCTCGAGGTGCATGTGAAGAGAACACATGCCAAAGACACGCCGTACACGTGTAAGTATACATGGTATACATGTCCTACAGAAGCAGCACTCAACACAACAACATTATTCGGCAGACACCGTCTTCTCCAAGCTACACCGCAAAAAAGGAGATACTCGACAAGAAAATTGAATAGGCCAATACATTCAGGGAATTGTACATCTAGAAATATACTACACAATATAAAACATTGTTGACTTGGTTTTAATGGATAAGAAAAACACAAGGCCAGTTATACAAGACACTCCCTATCAGACAATAAGCTATAGAGTTGAAATGTTTATGGTCTACATTAGTACAGAATAAAGTTTGATTTCCATCGCCTCTTTCCATATTCCCTATCTGTCCCCTCCCCGTTAATATTATGCACACAACTTGTTTGTGCTGTTGATTTTAGCAAACTCTCGTAGAGCAGTGGTAATACATAAGTGCAAGTTATAATGCATTATTTATTCAATAGTTTAAAAAAGTTTTAAAATATATACAATTATATTGTTATTTTATTTTCCGTTGTTTTGTTTTGAAATACATCATCAGTGAAAAAAGAAAGGTAATATAATGAATCGACTCCTCTTTTCAGTTGATGCGGAGGAGAACGTGGAGGAAGAGGAGGAGGAGGAGGAGGAGGGGGAGGCGGAGGAACCGGCGACGGAGACGGAAACGGAGACGGAGACCATGGCCAGCACCCTGGCGGATCTGCCGGCGCGCGCGGCGCCCAAGCGCATGCTCAGCAGGTTCCAGTTGAAGTGCGGCAAGTGCGAGTTCAGGGTCAGCACCCCTGCCTTGCTGGAGAGCCACGCTCGAGTCAAGCACCCCAGCACAGAATGGTACCGCTGTAAACTGTGCCTCTATTCCGCGGCTTCAGCCGAATGGATGCAGACTCACCTTTCCTCCGAAGGCCACAAGCAGCGCCAGGAAGGCGATGCGAGCGTTGCGAGCGCCACCTTTAAGGACTGTGTCGAGAAGGTGTGCCGTGACGTCACCGGGGACGGCACCCTCGTTAACGAGGTGGCCCAGGGGAGCGACGGCGGAGAGGGGCCCTCACTGTGTGAAGGCCACCGGCAAGCTGAGGAGGCGGTGGAGGCTGCTCGAGTGGAGCTGGCCGAGGGGGAGGAGGTGGATGAGCAGCCACCAGCCAAGAAGAAAAGGGGCAGGCCCAAGCAGACGTCGACCACTACATGCGGGTACTGCGGTCTGGTCGTGTCCAACGCCACCAACCTCAGTGTGCACGTACGCCGTAAACACAGCAAGGAGTACGGCTACAATTGCACGCTCTGCAACTACAGCTGCGTAACCAAAGGAGATATGGACCGCCACTGTATCACCAAAAAGCACATTCGACGCGTGCAGGAGATCATGGGGAAGAAACAGGAGCAGGATCCCATCGAGGTCTCGGATCCGAGAGCCGAAGAGAGTTCTCAGGATTCGGACGGAGAGCCGGGACCAGACAGCGGCTGCTCTGAAGAAAACGGCAAAGAGGACCATGAGCACGTGGACTCGGGCGAGAAAAAGAGTAAATACGACTCTGTTAATGCCTGCGGCCATTGTGATTTTGTAGCCCATTCGATCCCTTCGCTCCACAGTCACATAAAGAGGAAGCACACCAAGGACTATGAGTTTGTGTGTCTAGCGTGCAGCTACTATGCGGTGACAAGCAGGGAGATGTCCCGCCACTCCTCAACGGAAAAACACAAGCAGAAAAGCCAGAGATACCAGGAGACCCAGAGCAGTGTTGATCAAAGCGCACTTCCGCTTCCCCTGGAAGAGGTCACGGCGCTAGACGGCGAGGCAGATGCGGACGCCGCCGCCGCGGATCCCGCGAGCCCGGGGACGGCCGCCGCCGAAACCACCACAGAAACGCCTGATGAGAATTCGATGAAAACCGAGGGCGCATCCGAAATGCCGCGTGACGAGGATCAATCCCAAACCGGGGTGAACCAGAATGAACCTGGATGCGTGGAGGACCAGGGTCCATCTGCTGACGGGCCTTTGCCGAGCAACCAGACCATAACCTCCATCTCCCAGGAGACCCTCGCAGAGCTGGCACCTATCGACGATCCACCCGACGAGTACTGCTCCCAGGAGGAATGCGAGAACATGGAGACCGACCATGCCGTGGACAACGACACGGAGATGGCGGACGACGACAAAGAAGACGACTCCATCACGGACACGCAGATGTCCAAGGCGCTTCCGTTCGACGCCTGCATCGTCTCCATCAAGGCCCTGACGGAGCAGGAGAAGGCCCTGAGCGACGGCACGAGCCGAGAGGGAGAGGCTGCCGGCGTCGTGCGTCTAACGCTCGGCGCGGCTTCCGCGCTCCCGGCCTTCCCCGCCGCCCCCGCCGCG
>JAOPJH010095390.1:0-15659 GCA_027122575.1 Merluccius polylepis
GCACCCCCCCCGCCCCCAGGCCGGAGAGCGTATCATGACGACGGATCGGTTGTAAGTTATTCGGGGCCACGCTCAGCCACCGCCGCCCAGTTATGGAGACGGACGCATTCCTGGCCCTGGACACCAGGGCAGAGGGCCCCTGCAGGCTCTGGTTCTGCCAAAGCCGTGTAAAAGGAGCTGTGTGTGTATGGTGTGTGTACTGTGTGTATGTGTGTGTGTGCGCGTGTGTGTGTGTGTGCGTGCATGCATGAATGGCAGCAGCCATGTGATATGCCCCCGGACACACTAGGAGGCCAAGCAGGTAAGGGACGGTGCCACTAACCGCTCACACACACACACACACACACCCCCTTCGTTCACCTCGTCCTGACACGAGATCCCGGGGTAGCTAATTGGAGCAGTGATGTAATTGGTTGGTGCCGGGCCTGGTGTCAGAGCTGGTCGCCGGGGGTAACTGAAAGGAAGCTGGAAGGGCGCCTTCCTCCTCCAGAACAACTCGCTAACCACAGAGCTAAGCCCAGAGGCCAACCTGGGCGGCTACGACCAAGAGGTGCTCTTCAACCACAATCAGAGACGCGGAGGGACCGCTTATAGGGCTTGTGCATCGCCATGTCACATCGCAATGACGCCGCCATTTTGGAAGCATAGGAGCACTGGAATGTTAGCTATTATGTTGGTAGTAACGTTTTTGTTGTTGTTGTTTAGTAAATTAATCGTGAAATGATTTGTCATTATGGGGAGACATTGTCGTGTGTGAAACTGCAACAGCGCTTCTCATGCGAGACGTGGCAAAGCAACGTTTTCGTCAGCCTAGGTTACGATATATTTCGATTGATTTAGGATGTTACAGTCCTACAAGTCTCTGGAGTCCTCTCAATATGGCGGAGTATCGCCATTCTAATGTACCTATAAAACCTATAGGAGAGTGGGCGGGGGGTGCTTTTAAGGTGGCAGGTGTGCGTGGGTCAGTGATGGAGAGTTCATGGCGGGGTTATGGCAACTAAACTTGACCAAAAAACACCTGCAAGACTTTGCTACCACATGCATGCCACTACACACGCGCACACACACGCACACACACACACACTCAACTCATCATCCAAATATATGCCTACAATATACATACATAGTTCTTCATGTCGTTGCACATATATATATCATAAACAACGCAATTATCTATGGCTATACACTGCAGAGTCGGGGAGGGGGGGGGCACATCTTAACAGACTTGCGATAAAATGTGCCCCCCTCCCCGACCCTGCAGTGCAGAGCTGTGAGTAGGTATAGCGGGGTGGTGGTGGTGGTGGTGGTGGTGGACCGGGGGGGCGGTGGTGAAATTCCTATAAGGGTGTTGCAGTTGGACTCAGGGCAGGGGCACAATAAGCACTTTGTCTGGCCTGGGTAGCCGTGGGAGGAGTCTCCAGGCTGGGAATGGAGCTAGTGGCACAGAGGGATTCAACTCTAGCTTTAGTTGCCAATGTCGACTCTCTCGCTTTTTCGCCACACTTAAAAAAAAAAAATGTTATATCACCAAACAACCAACGTCGCAACGTTGATTCAAAACGCGTTGTTCAATTGCCGCATGCTAATTAAAGAAGGCGATTGACACACATAGCCTTGTATGCTTGTATGAGGACACAAACGTTTGGCCGCCATCTTGTCTGAAAGGGTTAATAGAAAGGCATAAACGCAACCGCGTTGTGTTACGAGGCGCTTCTTACGGGGTCATATTGGGTTAGCTACCTCTGCCAGCGCCGTATGACTCACGTGATTACAGTACAGGTTTTTGAGTGTTTGAGTGGCCTTACATTCCTGCTACGACTTGTATTCCTTCCTGCTACAACGTTAAGCTGTGTCAACAGACGTTTTCCCTTTTGTCTCTCTATCCCCCGCCGCTCAAAGTGGCAACGCGAGCGACTGAGAATAATGGGAATATAATATCCAAACGCACAACATCTCGAGTCAGCGGTGTCAAGGCCTCTATGTAAATGAACGTCCGCGTTTATACCGTCTTTTTTTTTTTTTTAACGACGTTCATTTTCACCGGGGCTACCGAAGAGACGCTTCTGTTTGGCACGCGAGCTAACGAAGGGAAACAGACACACATATGGGACTGCTTTTTGCTTTTTTTCCTCCTTTCTTTTCTTGCTTCTTTCTACAAGCCGCGTGCGCAGATCCGCCAGCCATATGGGGAGGAAGAGCGGATGAGAGAAGGTAGAAGAAAAAGAAAAAAAAAAACCCCGACGTGTGTTCACCGGCGTTCCCAACCGTGCTTCTAAGACACGGGAATCAGACACCGTCTCTTGTCTCGCTGGCGCTCCCATGGGCACATTAAAGTCAAGGTTATACACGACACCCTCTCTTTTCTTTTTTAACGTCTCTCTCTGTCTCTCTGTCTCTCTCTCTCTCTCTCTCTCTCTCTCCCTCCAGATTGTTTTTGTTGCAGTTTCAGGGAAAAATTCTCATTGTTGGTGGCGTTGCGGCCAGGTTTGTATACACACACCGCGCCATATGCTAGCTTAGCCGTCTCAGTTACCGGATGTCTCCAATCCCACGATGCACATGTGTGACGTTTATAATGCCGTCACCTTATTGGACGGTGATATTCACACGGGACCTGGTGTTTTTCCGCTACATTGCCATCACAGGGCCAACATCAATACAAAACACACACACACACACAAAACAGAAAAATACAATACATAACGGATAACATAATACGAATCAAAACAAAAACCTTTACAGCCGTGTGGAAACCCAATGAGTAGGCCCAGTGTGTGCAACGCTGGGGGAGGCGATGCACTCTCTCTCTCTCTCTCTCTCTCTCTCTCTCTTCGACGTAGAAAGCCTTTACAACGTTTAACTTTCACACTACGCCCGGTGGAAAATTGAGCGTCCTGGTTTCAATTTGAACTGAAAGGGGGGTGAGGGAGCAGGGGAGGAGGGGGGGCTATTATCAAAAACTCCCAACAACACACGTACACACATGTACGCGCACACAATCATGTACGTTAGCTCATTGCCGAAGAAGAGGAAGAAGTAGAAGGAGAAAGGAGAAAAAAAAATTCTCACTCAGTCACAACGATATTCTCCAGCCAAGACGAAGCTCTGGAAGCCATTAGCAGAAAGCCGCATAGAGGAGCTCAGCAGAAAGCAAAGTACAGTAAATGTTAAGCAGGTGAGGCATTCCACCGGCGTAATGATGTGAGTTTTACTCATCAATCTTCTGCAAAGAGAGCTGGAAAGGGATTTTGTGGGGTCTACGACTTTCTCGACGACTGCAATCGCTAATGCTAGCCTGACCAAGTGAAAAATGTGTTCCTGGGATTTCTGGTGAGATAAAAAAAAATTGAAAAGACGGGAGAAATGATGGGAAAAGAAGAAGGGCAGAAAGGAGGAAAATAGAATGATAAAGTCAAAGTGCTTTCGTGCCGTAATTATATAGCGTGAGTAATTACGCATATATTGTTGGCATCAACTCAAATGCACAAGGGGCAGATGTTTCAAGAGGCCTCAAACCTCGCTTTTCCGATCCTATTTCCGAAAATTAAATAAAATTAAATCAACTCCCCTAATGTAAACAATTATTCCAGAGTGCAATATTCAAGTGTCACAGTCTATACGTCGTGTCGTACATCACAATTAAAATGGCGGCGTGCAGTAGATTGCGACCCTATTGGTTGTCACTTTGTGTCTCCGCTGTCAACGCCAATGGCTTCTCCTGCGGTCTATCCGTCAGGCCCATTTCGTCGCGTACGTACCTGCCAACGTGGCTAGGCTAGGAGGGGGAATTATGCTAATCATTAGCTTAATTAACATGGATGATCATTGACAGTGAAGAGAGAGAGAGGGGGGGGCAGCGCGATGGACAAAAGAGTCGAGGCCCCCGCATTTGCCTCACTCCTCCGGTTTTACCTCTTATGTAAAGATAAGTGTCTCTTCTTCTTCCGGCGCACAAGAATAACACATAACACAATACACAATGTCCTCAATGTGTGTATGTGTGCAGTGTGTGTGTGGGAGAGAGATAGAGAGAGAGAGAGAGAGAGAGAGAGAGAGAGAGAGAGAGCGAGCAAGAAAGCGAGAGAATGTGTAAGCTAGCCATTCCTCCCTGCCCTCCCCCACCCGCCAGCCAGCACCCACGGGTGACGTCACCGTGGTTACTTACGCGGGGAAGAGCCTCCGATGCCAACCGTGAAGCCCGACCGACAACAGCAGGTGAACCAGCCCCCCCCCCCCACACACACTGTTTGCCAAGAGTGTGTGCACCTGCAGCTTATTAGCGCAGCCTCTTGATTCATAATGTAGCGCAGGTGCCAAAGAGCCACAGCACCGCTGTAATGTGTGTGTGTGTGTGTACACACAAGTCAGCGCACGTCACGCGCGTTACAGATGTGCGGTGATTAATTAATGCCATCACCGGTGAATCCCATCATGCATTGTGGTATCCCAAACCGAAATGAGAGGGGGGACCGTACACACACACACACACACATAATCGTACACACGCAAACACACACGCGAGCCCTCGACTATCAGCGCTGATACGCGCACGATAACACAGCGCTAGCTTCACCGCCGGCATTAAGCCCTTAAGCCTGTAGTCATTGTCTGGAGGCGTCCCCCCCTTGATTCAACAAACAATAAGGAGGTTATAGTTTGCCTAACACTGTTTGCCCGAGGTGGAGCGTGCACGGCTCAGGTAGATCCCATTGTACGCGACATCCAGGAGCACAGGAAATGACCCGTGGCAGCGGCCGCACCGCAGTAGCAAACTTCCTGAGGCTCCGTTCTGCCACTTCCTTCCTGCAGCACACCTCCAAACTGTTTGGCCATCATCTTTTTTTTTTTTTTTTCACAAACTGGGGTTTAACTATCCAATCGCGCAACATGGACAGTCAGCAAAAAAACAGAGGAATAGATACCATGTATGTCGACAGTAGTAGAGTTATATCTTCCCTATTTTATCCACTTTATTTTAGGTTTTTTTTCGATGGTTGTTAGGCAGAATTCATGTGGAACCGTCGGGAACAGGGGGTGGCGGTGATGGTGGTGGAGGAGGAGGTGGTGATGGTGGTGGAGGAGGAGGTGGTGGACGTGGTGGTGGTGGTGGTGGATAGTGTGGTAGTGTTTGCCAGAGTGCTGACTGCAGAGGCACCTCGGTCCAGACACTGTGACAACAAGAGCTTGCGGTGGACATCTGCTTTAGCTCAGGGACTGCATGTGGACACTTTAATAAAGCATGTAATCGTGTGGCTGTCGTTGGGGGAAGAGAGCAAGGCAAATGCTAACCTAGAATGTAAATAACGCTGTAGTCTTTTTCCTCAGCTGTGAACTGAAAGTCAAAAAGCCGAATTCGTTTTTTTGCTCGAATCCCAAATGAAATGAAACTAAAACCTACTTATGTTTTTTTCCCCTCTCTGCTCAACGGTATTACCTGTCTAGAGACCAGCAGAGAGAGAGAGAGAGATGCCTATACCTGCAGTACACTTCCGCTTTGGTCTTAAAGCACATTATTAAAACATTTTATCGCCCAACAGTGCATTCAAAAACATCGTTACGAAGCCGCCCGATGTTTTCGGTTCACAGAATCCATTTTTTGAAGGCTCCGAAGGTCAGTGTTTTGTTTTTTTAATGCCGTGAGCGAGACTCAAAGAGGAAAATCTTCTTTTCTTTGACGTTTCATTGTGGATTTTGACAATAAGACAAATCGATATATTTTTGTTTTAGTCTTTGAATTTGAACGCCAAGTCGAGCAGGTTTGGAGTTTGAAGGATTGTACCACTGATTGGAATTATGAAGGGAAAAAACAACAAGATGGATGGTCGCGACAGAATTCTCATTGAAAAGATGCTGACTTTTTCCAACACACACACACACACACACACACACACCTGTAGGCAATTTCCCCCCAAGCACAGGCCAAGGGGGCGGTTGGAAGGAGCTGCGGTTCACGTTATTAATCCCAGCGTCTCTCTGCGAGGGTGAAAGCCATGCGTCACTAATCATCAAAATGGCCGGGTTTGGTTTTTGCGGTTATCTCTATGACCCTTCGCGATGAGCTGCATTACTATTAGACCAACTATTATAGATTTTCATAGCTTTGTATCCTTCCTTTCTTTATCAAGTATGACCTCAAAAGCCCTGTCCATTCCGCCGACAGCCTTTAACCGTTCTCCTCTTTTTTTCTCCTTCAAGTTTTGATTAAAAAGCCCCCCCCCCCCAAAAAAAAAAAAAAGAAAAAGAAAAGAAAGGAGAGGAAAGGAATTACACCAGGCTAATCCGAGGTGAAGAGATAGCTCTGTAACGTCGCGGCGGCGGCGATGGCGGCGGCAGCAGCAGTGAAACGGTGGTGGTGGGGGGGCGGGCGAAGGAGCGCTATGAACCCGGACGGCGAGGCTCCCATCGAGGCATCTCGTCTCATATTTCAGCTAAACGGCGGTGCGGGCCGCGGCCCAGGAATGCATCAGGTGAACGTAAATCAGGGAGCCCTTGAGTGGAACTTGGCAGCCGCGAGGGAGCGGTGGAGGAGGAGGAGGAGGGTGGCGGCGGCGGCGGCGGCGGTGGGGGAAGTCTACGTCTAGAAGCCGGTGGGAGAACAGAGATGCTTTAAGGTGAACGTGACCTCGGCGACGTGAAGGAAAAGGAGAGGGGGGTGGGCGGGTGGGGGGGGGATTTGGTGGGGTTGCGGTAGGTAGTGGATTCAAAGGAGTTTTGTCCAAAATGACAGAGCAATGAAAAAGCTGTTCTCACCTCCGTCGACCCCCCCCCATCACATTCCTGTGCTTGTGAACACCTGCGATGGCAGCGCTCAGAGCTACAGTACAGGACAGGCTCTGAGCGCTGCTCCTGGGTTTTGTTGTCAGGGATTCCACAAGGCACTTGTTTCATAACTGTGTGTGTTTGTGTGTGTGTGTGTGTGTAACTGTGTGTGTGTGTGTGTAAGTGTGTGTCTGTGTCTGTATGTGTGTTATTGTGCCCGTATACCTGTTCAAGCAAACGTGAATGTGCTTGTACTTGTGTTTCTGCACAGGCCTCACGCGTGCACGTGCGTGTGTGTGTGTGTGTGTGTGTGTGTGGCACGCCTCCGTCGGCAGTCGCGCCGAGGTTCACTTCAGATAAAAAAGAAAAGAAAAAAAAAGCTGAAAACAAAGCAGCCAGCCGTAGCTGTGTGCCAGGTTTGTTTGTCACTCTGTCCCCCGCCCACCACCGCCCCCTGTCTGCGCCTTATGCAAATGAGCGGGGGTGAAGGGGTGGGGCCAAAGTGGGTGGGGGGGCACCATGGGAAACTGGTGGAGCTAATCCACTATGTTGAACAGGGGACCACCACCACCACCCCCTGTCAAGTCTCTCTCACACACACAGTCTCTCTCACACACACACAGACACACACACAGGCTCTCACACACACATACACTGTCGCACGCGCACACACACACTTTCTCACACACACACTTTCTCACACACACACACACACACACACACACGGACACTCTCGAGCACAAATACACACACACACAAACACACACACAAACACTCTTGAGCACACACAGATGCTTTCGACACACACACACAGACATTCGTGCACAAACACACACAGACACACACACACACACACCTTTTGTACTCATATTAAACATACATGTGCAGAATAACAAACATAGATTGACATAGACACACACACGCACACACACACACATGCCGGAAGAAAGAAAGAAAGAAAGAAAGAAAAAAAGCATCAATGAACTGAACACCTGTCTCTTTTCTGCTCATCCAATTCAACATTCAACAGACATGCTTTAATACGTGAGCAAATCCCACGGTCCTGCGCTCCACACACACACACACACACACGCACACGCACACACGCACACAAACAAGGAGTGTAATACCAGGGTCTTTTGAATGTGATAACAACAGCCCTCAGTGTCAGCAGAGCTCTCTATCAGGCATCTAAAGATAGACTAATAACAAGCATTAGCCGCAATCTATGACTTAGGACTAGGAAATTTATGCTAATTCGTGTGGGAATTCCAACAAAAGTGCCGAAACGGCGAGAATACCGCGTCGGTTCAGATGGTCCTCGGTGAAGCGATTGTCTTCTGCTACGACCACTACTAGTACTGTACTTCAACCGACGTTTTAGGGGAGACACACACAGGGCGATGTCTGTGCCGCGTTCTTGAACTGAAGTGAGTGGCTTTGGTGGTAAACAAGGAAAGGTCAGCGTTTTAATTGTACGATAGCGGCTTCATTGGTAAGCGTGGCACGAAGCCCTGATGAAGCACAATTCTCTTGTTCGCTGGTTGTTTTTTCTAATGTGTCAATATTGAGTTTTATTATTGACTGTAATGCCACTTGATTTGCTAAACCAGTGATACAAAGGTTGACAGTGTGCAAAAGCTAAGCTTTTGCATAGCTTTAAAAAAAAAAGATTTGCTACTACCACCAGTAGTTAAATCAATACTACAACTTCCAAATTTTAATGCAGTGATTTAAACAATGAACACAAGCATAGCACACCTGAAAACACTTTTCATTCAATTCTTAGCACTATTAAAAACCCTTGTGGTACATGAACATACAAACAAAAGACACAAAAAAAGTGGATTTCCCACAATGCCGCAGTAGCCTTGGGCGGAATGACGGGGCAAGTTTTTGAAGGAGGGACTACGTATAACTGATGGCTAAACCCCCTCCTCCTCTCTCTCTCTCTCTCTCTCTCTCTCTCTCTCTCTCTCTCTCGCTCTCTCTCTCTCTCTCTCTCACTCTCTCTCCCCCCCCCCCCCTCAAAGTGGGCATGGCACAGGGACCAATGGACACCCTATAGTAGACTAGGAGGAGGAGGGCTCGTGAGGGAAGAAGGAAAAGGGCAGAACACGAAGGTAATCAACAAATCCCCTCTCTGCCCGAAGCCCCGGGAAACATTATAGGACCAAATCATCGTCTATTTAGCCTCGTCAAATCACCGTGCAGGCCTTTATGGAGAAAGACTGGAAAATACGCAAGGGGTATAGGATTCTGCCAAGGCACCCGCAGACTAGAGCACCCCTATTGGAGCCAGATGTTGACCGAAGCGGCCAATTTTGATAAGTGGCATAATGATTACCATTATACAGTGGGTAATTTTATATCAGCGCACCACAAAGTTTGTCTCCCTCCTTTTTCTTTTCTTTTTTTTTTTTAATGATGACCAAATGAGCTCAGGTTCGCGCTGGAGGCCAGGTGTGTTCTTTTGTGATTTTACCGCCATTTTTGGGTTGTTTTTCTTTCCCTCCCCCGCCATTTTGGTCCAATGTGCTCCAGAATGGCCCAGTGTCAAGACCTCCCCTTCCCAAAATTGGGAACTTTCATACTCATATAAGTTCATTTTTTAATTCATGGTGTACTGGTCTGGTTGACCTTTGACCTTTGGAAACAGGAAGTGTCTGGTCAGGCCGTGTGCACTCATTGCCTTCGAGTGTCCGGCACCAAAGCCTCAATCCCGTCACATGGAGGGGGGGGGGGGGTGAGGTAATACGGCTTAATTGGCACATTAGCGTGTCCTTAGCTTCCATCTGCGTCCTCAATCCCATTACGAGAGAGAGCTTATTAAGCTGAGAGCTTTAGACGGAGATGACACGCTGACCCCGTGCTTGGCGGCTTACCTCGGCTGACCCCCCGTCCCGTCCTGTCCTGAGACTGAGGCAGCACTGCAGTAGTACCGTACTGAGCTGTACTGTATTGTACTACAGTACACAGTGTACTACTTAACCATACTGCACTATACTATACTGTACTGTATTACTGCTACTACTGTACCATACAACAGTGTACTACTGTACTACGCTGCACTGTACCTCTACTGAGCTGTACTGTACTGTACTACTTGACCATAATGTACTACATTGTACTGTATTGTACTACTGTACTTTACTGCACTATATCGTATTGTATTGTACTTGTGTACTTTATTGCACTAAACTGTATTGTATTAAACTGCTGTACTGCGTTGCACTGTAATACAGTTGTGTTGTTGGCTTCAATGAGATAGACGGTGCTGACTTAGGTCATGTGATGCGATTTGCTTTGATAAAAATGCAGTACCTCGATGATCCAGGTGATGTAGCAGGCAGACAGGTAGGCAGGCAGGCAGGCAGACAGGTAGGCAGGCAGGCAGGCAGGTAGTTGGTACAGCAGACGACAGGTAGCAAGTGATGCGTGTCCAGCCCAACAAAGTGTGTTTGAATCCAAAAAAGTAAAAGTCCTTTACAGAGTTCAAACTTGTATAAACTATAGCCTTTCCAAGAAATACAGCTGCATGCGGGGTTAAATGAATCAAACTGAAGTAGTGAAGTATAAAGATAAAGTGATAAAGATCTATGGCCTCCAGCATCTTCCAATGTGTTCCTTTGTCAAACAGACAAACCAATCAGAGCACATGTGCCGAACCCCCTTCGTGGTTCCCTATGGCTCTTCAAAATAAGAGTCTCTGGGCCTCCAACCATCTTTTCAATATAAAGTGTATTTTAATATGAAGAAAAATAAAGTGTTGTTCTCCAATGGGCCTGTTATATGAATACAAAATAAATATAAATCAAATATGGCTCTTCCAACTATAGATGACTGTACTGTAGTATACGGTACCTTACCGTAGTGCAATGTAATGTACTGGGCCGTATGTGTGTCATTCCTCAGGGATTGAAGTATTAAAGTGTGTGGGGAACATGGGGGCATGTTGGGTCATGAGACTGATCGTCGTGAAAAAATGCTTGCTTCAAAAAACAGAAAGCGCCAGAGGACAGTGTTCTGAGAATCAGAAGATCAACCAAATCCAATTAGTTTGATACCCCCCCCTGCTTATCTCCTTCGGCCCTGTCCTACAAAACTTCACCACAGCATCCACATGTCCACTGGGTCACCAAATAGAAATTCAATTTCATTATGTATTTAGAATTTGTTATTTATATATTTAGAATTATATTATTTTGTCATTTAGCAGATGTGGTTAAAGTGACTTTTTCATTTTCTAATGAGCATGTATGGGGGCGAGGGCATCTCAGCTCAAGGATGTCTACATGGAGACTGTGTGGGCGGTTTGAACCCAGAACCTTTTGGCTGGGAGTCAATCACACTAACAACACTAGACAATCCCGCCCCCTTGTTATGAGTGAAATACATGATACACATGAAATTAAGTACAGACACAAAGAAGCGACCAGTGAGAGCAATTTTTGTTTTGTTTTTTGTAGCATAGCTCATTTTATTGTTTAAACAGTTTTGCATAGGAAATATATCCACTTCCAGTAATTGACTGCAGTAAAAACAGCTGCTAGCAGTATAGGTTGGATATAACAGTAACAATCACAAATAGGTTGAGCCTTTATTTACACTGATTTTTAATCTTGTGGCAATTTTAGCGATGTTAAAAGAAGGGATATCAAGGCCTTCGCTATACAGTGGACAAAAACAAAAACTGGTTTTCCGAAAAAAAAAAAGAAAAAAACATCCTCTAAAACTTACATTCAGATACATACATAGACCTTTGCACACACTTGCAGTGTAACTACGACGACTACTGGAGGCCTGTTGTACACATTATTTTGTTGTGGTGGTGGTGCTGTTGTTGTTGTTGTTGTTGTTGCCGCTCGAAAAAATAAACATCCAACGTGATTCGTAGGGAAAATGGCGTGCGTGCGCAGAGGGAGGTAAAAGTGCCACAAGACGGCCGACGCAAAAACAAAAAAAAACAAATACAAAATATAGCTGCACTGCAGCAATGAGCGGTGTCAAGCGAGCAGCATCAATAGGGCAAGTCGGGACCGTTGGAGCATCAGATCTCCAGTGACATAGTGTAAGATTATAGAGCTTGAGATTAAAGGTGACCTGAAGGTAGACAACAAAGCCTTGAACTTTAAGAAAATGTGAGCAGAGGAAACATGTGCCAGCTGGGGTCAACAGGCAATCGCCCAGC
Organism: Merluccius polylepis; assembly: GCA_027122575.1. NCBI lineage: Eukaryota > Metazoa > Chordata > Actinopteri > Gadiformes > Merlucciidae > Merluccius > Merluccius polylepis. The sequence continues at coordinate 11,954 of JAOPJH010095390.1, forward strand.
TGAGCCATATTGCCAATCAAGGTAACTGGCTTGAAGAGAACCAAAATAAATAAAGAAGGAGAGAGAGCCAGGCGGGATGAGAAGGGAGAAGGGATGTGACTGAAGTGCTTTCTCCAAGTTAGGAAGCAAAGCACATTTAAAAGCACTGAATGTTTAAGTTTGTGCTCTTTGTGTCACCAGAGGGAAGGGCTGCAAAGGGTGGGGAATTATTACCATGGACAGGAAGAAAGTTTCTCTGCTTCCTCACCCTTTTCCCTTAGTTAAATAAATGGCATGAAATGTTTATCCTTCCAATGTCCTGTGTTTTGTCAATCATGTTGTACACTCTTTGGCCTCTGGCGGTCAAGAGATTTATCTTTCTAATACCAAAAGCCATGATTTTAATGTAAAATGTCATGCAGAGTCCAAAAATGTAGGCGTCATGAACAGTGGCCTGAACATTAAAAAGCCATGCCCACTTCCTTACAAGGCAGCGGTTTAACCAATATTTTTCGACTGTGGTAGCCATACCGTTTGGTCTGATGATTTTGACTTTTTCTAATCACAGTTTACATCAGAGTCTAACAAGCAAGTTTGATGGTATTTAAACAAATGGTTTAGGAGTAAGTCGAAAAAGTGTGTTTTTCCTTAAATTCGAAATGCCGGAAATGCTGATCATGAAAGTCCTTGTGTCTTATAGCGTCTTTGTAGGCCATGTAGAGCTGCATCATTTGACCCCAGAATCATGGCAATAGGTCAAAAAAACTATAGTAAATACTCTATACACTAATTTTGATGACATTTCTGCTGGCTAATCTTGACCCCTAGGACTCAATACTGGGTACTAATAAACCCACCATAATGTTCCTCAAAGTATTTCTTTGCTTTTTTAGGTGTAGTGACCATGCCCTTTAGCCCACTAGCCTAATCTTACTTGAGCACACGTAAGGTTGATCCCCAAGTGTTGTAGAGCATAAGAAGACACATCATATGAAACCAGGCTCAAGAGCATAGCATCAAGTAGATCAGAGATGGAGCCTTTTGAAAAGTGCAACTTGACCTATTGGTGCCGCTAGAGATTTGATCAAATAGGGGCTTTTTAGATTTCATAGATGTGCAAAATTACAAAAAAAGCGAGCTAGGGGAACATGCCAAACTAGAAAAAATGGCGTAGTAATAATAATAACATTAACAATAACAATAGGTGCCAGCACCTACGGTGCTTTGACGCCTAAAAATAAAATGAAGCGATCAGTCGATCGACCCTGCAGAGAAACGGTTGACAAAAAAAATAGTGGAAGTGAAAGATTTTATCGATGCACTCCACTGCCCCAGGACTCCAAACTCCCCTTTAAAATAAATGGCAACCCCCCCGCCCCTCTCCCTACAAAGCAATGTTGCTGGACTATGCCATCAGGGAATATACGTGAAACATCCAAGCACACATAAAACCAAATCTAAGGGTTTGATGAAAGAGCTGAGATTCTGATTGGGATGTCACTCTGCTGTAGCCTATACCAGGCCGTTCTCTAACCACTCAAAGAAGTAATCCCTTTACATTATTCACAAAAAGACACTTGGACATCTCCAACAGGCACTGCACATTTCTATTTGTTGTTGTGGTTGGTTTTATTTGTCTTTCTTTCAGTGAATGTTCCATAAAAATGCTGGTTTTTCATGTTTACAATAACCTGATCCCAAACGACTAGCATAACTCGTTAGCGTATGAAATGTGTGTATTGCTCATGTCAAAGTGAAAAATAAAGTTTTTGCGAAAGCACTTTACGCACGTGTGTTGTTGCCGGGATGTCTGACATTTAGTGATAGTATCATACAACACAAAAAAATTAAATTAAAACAGCAATATTGCATGCGTGCCACAAATCCCCTCCTTGCATAATAATTGTACTGGATCAGAATGCAATAATACTCTTAATTCATAATAATAATAATAATAATAATAATAATAATAATAATAATAATAAAACAATACTCTCTAAGAGTTTAAGGTGTCGGGAAAATTACCATCTTTACTTATGACTTTTGAAGCCACTTGGTGATCGGAGCGCTGACTTAACATTGGCAGGCACATCAGGGTGGGGTGAGGGTGGGGTTGTGGCTTTGAGCCGCAAAAAATAACACATTTCCATTACCCAAACAGTGTCCTAACACATGTCGTCCACCCGTTATCTGCAGAAAGGGGTATGATATTGATACTTTAGCTGTGCCAGTATTTTGAAAGAACGAACACAAATGATCTAAAAAACAGTGCGTTTTAGCGGTGTAGCTTACAATATATTTTACCTACAGGGAATTGGGGTCGAGAGAGGTAATGAACAAACTAAAAATATTTTAAAATTAGCATGAAGCCTTGCTATCTTAAATTAGCTCAGCAGCTCAGTTGAGTTGAAGCATAAAATCATAGAACCAAAGTTCTCGCATCCCCAACAATTCAACAATAACATTGATAATGATAACATTATCAATACTGTCATTATTTTATCATTACATTATGGACACAATGAGGAGCCATTCGGGAAATGGTAGCTGAGCTGAGCTAACTGGGACCAGCGGCCATTTTTAATTGTCCAGTAGGATGTGATGTCACTTAAATCGGTGTAATAACATCATATCCCCCCCCCCTCCCGCATGCTACATTTAACTCAAAATCAATATAGGGTCTTGATGGACACGAAATTCAAGCAATAATAATAATCAAACAAAACAGAAATAGCGTGGTAGTTGGCTGCACAGAGATTATTATATTCATTATTAATTCATACAAGTTCTTTCCAAAATAGAAAAATGCAAAACATGTTTTAACAATAAAAGACAAAAAGCCTTCATTAAGGTTTCTTTTAGACATATGGATGTGAATAAAATACTTTCCACTCATTTAAATTTTTACAAGCAGGAATTTAACGACTGGTGAAAATCCTTTGAGACTAAATATTGAGGGACACCTGGAGAGTTCTAACTCAAATCCACTCCCATAAAAAAAAAATACAAATAATAATAATTAAAAAACTAAGGTTTTTTTTTCCTAAAATGGAATTTATTTACTTTCCCCAGAATTGAAAAAGATTTAGAAATAAGGGCTTCGGAGAGGAGGAAACGACATAAAATATACAGTGTACAAACTCCTTATTTACTCAATAGAAAGAGACCCTCTTCTTCACTCACTGGGTAATGTCAGAGTCACGCCAACACACAGTGTACAACACATATGTGGACAAAGACCACACGCACCCAGGCACACCCACAAGCCCAAACACACAAACCCACACACACACACACACATGCCCACACACACATTCAAGCTGCCGAAGCAGAGTTTTTTTTACACCATAGACTACTGCAATGAACGCAACCATGATATTTACCTTATGTACAGTCTGATACTCCGGAACAAACATCTGACACAGCACACCTTTTTTTTTTTTTTTTTTACCGAACACACACACACACACACACACACACATGCATACACACTCACACGTGCGCGCACACATGCACTTAAGTGGGATCTCCTGGCCAAAGGCTGCAAAGCACTTAATCATTTTCCTTGAACATAAAAGAAAGAAAGAGAGAGAAATTTAAAAGTGACTTTTTTTTCTTTCTTCTGCATGGAGGTTGAACTTGGCTTGAGTTTTACATACATATTTATTCATTTATTTATTTTAGTTCTTGCTTACACCACAGACGGACGCTTTCGGACGATTGGTTC
>JAOPJH010096390.1:0-15588 GCA_027122575.1 Merluccius polylepis
GGGAGGCGGAGACGGGATGAAAAGACAGTGGGATTTATTTGGACAAAGGGAATAACAACAAGCCAGGCTAGGCAAGCAGTAGTCGGGCAGGCGAGGGTTCGGCAACAGGCAGGTAGTCAGACAGGCGAGGGGTCGGCAACAGGCAGGTAGTCGGACAGGCGAGGGGTCAGCAACAGGGGGGCAGTCGGACAGGCGATGGGTCGGCAACAGGCGGGCAGTCAGACAGGCGATGGGTCGGCAACAGGCGGGCAGTCGGACAGGCTATGGGTAGGCAACAGGGTTCGGCAACAGGCGGGTAGTCAGGCAGGCGGGGTTCGGCAACAGGCGGGTAGTCAGGCAGGCAGGGTTCGGCAACAGGCGGGTAGTCAGGCAGGCGGAAATGGAATTTAAAGGTTTTCACCCTCTCTACCTGAGTCTCACCGATGTGTAGTGGACTGTGCTGGTCTCTCCTCTTCCTCGGGTCGATAATCAACTCCTTAGTCTTCTCTGTGTTTAAGGAGAGATTATTTGTGTAGCACAAGGACACCAGCTGAGCCACCTCCTCCCTGTAGTCTGTCTCCACCCCACCAGTGATCAGTCCGATGACTGTTGTGTCATCCGCAAACTTGATGGTGGTGTTGCGCTGGGTGGAGGCACCCGTAGGTGAAGAGGGTGTACAGCAGAGGACTCAGCACACAGCCCTGGGGGGTCCCTGTGCTCACCATCCGTGTGCCTGATGTCCGGGTACCAACTCTGACTGTCTGGGGTCTGTTTGTGAGGAAATCCAGAACCCAGCTGCAGAGGGAAGGTGTCAGTCCGAGGATGAGGAGCTTCTCAGCCAGTCTGGTTGGGAGGACCGTGTTGAATGCTGAGCTGTAGTCGATAAACAGATTTCGAACATACGTGTCCTTGTTCTCCAGATGTGTGAGAGCTGTCTGGATGGCGGTGTTAACTGCGTCGTCAGTGGACCGGTTTTGACGGTACGGAAACAGTAGGGTGTCCAGGGTGTCCGGGATGGTCTTTTTAATGTGGGACATGATTATCCTCTCAAAACACTTCATCACAATTGAAGTGAGTGCGATGGGACGGTAGTCATTTAAGCAGGTTATGGTGTTTTTCTTAGGGAGGGGCACGATGGTGGTGGTCTTGAAGCAGGTGGGCACAGAAGATTGTGAGAGGGACAGATTGTAAGTATCTGTTAGCACCTCAGCCAGCTCCGCTGAACAGACCCTCAGTGCACGGCCCGGGATGTTATAAGGGCCTGCTGCTTTCCGGGGGTTCGTTTTCCTCAGCGCCCTGCACACCTCAGCTGACGTCACCGTGAGTGAAGAGCTCTGTGCTGCCTCTGTTGGTAGAATCCCTCTGTTGGTGTTGAGGGCGTCAAAGCGAGCGTAGAACTCATTCAGCTCATCTGGCAGTGTGCTTTGGCTGGTTGTGACCCCCCTGCTCCGCTGCTGGTAGTCTGTGATGTGTTGCAGGCCCTGCCACATGCGCCGGGGATCCGGGGTGGTGTAGTATCCCTCCAGCTTGACTCTGTACTGTCTCTTGGCTTCTCTGATGGATCTACGTAGGTCATATCTGGCCTTTTTGTAGCCTTCAGCCGCATCACCAGAGGCAAATGCAGTGGAGCGGGCACGCAGCATGGACCGTACAGTTAATCACAGTTAATCCAGGGTTTTTGGTTTGGGTATGTTTTGCAGCACTTGGTGGGGACAATGTTGTCTATGCATGTGCTGATGTAGCCATTTACCACTGAAGCATATTCCTCTAAGTCCACAGTACCGTCCTCTCTCACAGCAGCAGTCTTAAACACATCCCAGTCAGTACTGTTAAAGCAGTCCTGCAGCACAAGATCAGTCTCTTCGTTCCATACTTTAATAGTTGTACTTACTGGGGGGGCCTGTTTGAGGAGCTGCCTGTAAGATGGGTAGAGGAACACAGAGATGTGGTCCGACTGTCCGAAGTGGGGGCGGGGGGCAGCGTTGTAGGCGCCCTTCACGTTGCTGTAGACGTGGTCCACAATGTTGTTGTCCCTCATCGGGAAGCTCACATGCTGGTGGTACTTGGGGAGGACAGTCCGAAAGTTGCAGTGGTTAAAATCCCCTGCCACAACAAACACAGCGTCCGGGTGTGTAGTCTCGTGTTTGCTGATGGTGTCGTGCAGTAGTCCGAGCGCTGCGGTCCGGTCCGAGCGCTGCGGTCCGGTCCGCCCGCCCGCGGCGGGATGTGAACAGCCAGAACAAACACAGCACTTACTCGGTAAATAAAAGGGTCTGCACTTAACCATCAGCACCTCTATGTCCACTGAACAATGTTTCTCCACCACCTGAACGTTCGTACACCATCTGTTGTTGATGTAAACACAGACGCCGCCGTCTTTGTTCTTCCCCGAGGCTGACGTGCGGTCTCCGCGGTGCACGGAATAGGTCTCAAGCTGGATGGCTGAATCTGGCGTGTTGTCTTTGGTCCAGGTTTCCGTAAAAATCACAGCACAGCACTCCCTGATCTCACGTTGTGTTGTTGTCCTGGCTCTCAGCTCGTCCATTTTATTTTCGAGGGAGCAGACATTAGCTAGCAGCAGGCTAGGTAGCGGTGGACGTGTAGCTTTAGCCTAGCATGTAGCCCACCTCGTGGCCGCGCCGTGGCCGCGCTGACCGGCTGTAGTTGGTGTCCAGGTGTGGTAGAAAGTTAAAAAGGTCAGATTTAAGCTTGTGGTGAACTTTTTCAATGTTCAAAAGTGCTTCCCTGCTGTACACAATCCTTTTGTGCCAGCACCTTACATTAACTATATACAATAACACTAAAATAAATACTAAAAGCAATTGGTGTCGGGAGCACTTTGTCTGCCACGCTGGGCGCCATGATGTTGGCACCCAGTCCTTCTAGTTGCACAGTTCGCTGGTGCTAAGCTAGCGCAAGTCAACGGTAACGACTAGCCTGCCAATAAAAACAGTCTTACCCACTCCACTTGGGTGTACTGTGGAGTAGGTAAGACTGTTTTTATTGGCAGGCTAGTCGTTGCCGTTGACTTGCGCTAGCTTAGCACTAGCGAACTGTGCAACTAGGACTGCATGAAATTTGTTGAAAATGTCTCCAATGATAAATAACACACTGGCTGACTTGGAAATTACGTCCTATGTCCAAAATTCCGAACTATCCCTGTAAGAAACAAAGTAGCCAGCCAGTGCCAAAAGAAAAAGCAATACAACATGTCCAAATTGATATTATCCAGTGAAAAATAAGTTACAAAGATGCACATGTTGTTGCAATGACACTTCCCACTTGATACAATCCAGCAAGAAAAAATACGACAGATGAGAAATTACCAATGTAGTAAATTAACTGTAAATTAACTATTTCAATCGTTTTGCATGAGACTGATTGTTTTTAATTGCTTTGTGTAACTGCCAAGTTGCATGGAAATTATGTGTGGCATGTATGTGTTGTTGATGCTCACCTGGCCTGGACTGATTAGACTCTGGGGCTGGGTGAGGCTGCACACCTGTGGTGCATGAGCAGTTATGGCACCCTGGATAAACCAGGGCCCTGTTCCGATATCCGTACTTCCCGTAATTAGTATACTTAGTTTGAGAACGTAGGGTGTTCCGATTATGATCGCTGCAAAAAAGTGTACTTGAAAGGACCCGTATGTGTACTCAAAATGGCCAAAACGCTGAATGTGCAACGGTGTACACTTTGCATACTCAACGGCAGCCATCTTAGCTACATAGCGGAAGAGACGGAGCCAGGCTGAGCCGCACTCAGAGAATGTCTAATGGATTCATGTGTGTTTGGCGGGTGACGTGGCCGCACAGCTGATGTAATTTCCGTTAAGTGCACCACAGAGTATTGCATTTGGAACAGCACTAACATCTGAAAATCTGTGCACCTATGTTTAAGTGTACTCATGAAAGTATGGATATCGGAACAGGGCCCAGCTATCAACACACACACTCAAGAGAGAGCCACTGTCATGGCAGCATGTAACATCTTGCCATCTCCAATAAATGGATGTACAAATCAACATCTACCTGTGTCCCAAGGCTGAGGCTGCGGTTTCTCCCCAGCCTCAATTTAGTGTTGGGGGTATGTGGAGTGTGTGTTGTTGATAGCTGGTTTACAGCCTCACCTGGCCCGAGTCAGACATTAGACTCTGGGGCTGGGTGAGGCTGCACACCTGTGGTGCATGAGCAATCATGGCACCCGGGATAAACCAGCTATCAAAACACTCAACAGAGAACCACTGTCATGGCAGCATGTACCATCTTCTCGGCTTTTAACATCTTGCAATCTCCAATAAATGGATGTACAAATCAACCTGCAATCTTCCTGTGTCGGAGGGCCCCAGAAAAGCCACTTGTGGCATGTGGCAGAAGTCAACTACCACATTGTTTCATGCAATTTGCAACCTGCAACTAGTTGCGTTAAAGTTTCACTGTGTGAAGTCAGCCTTATGGTTGATTCTGTCAATCCAATACTTTAATCTGAGGATACACAACATAATTTTCTTTTCTTTTTTGCCTAGCCGTTTACAGAGCTAGGCTACAACTATATAGAATAATCAAATGTTAGTTTACTGTAAAGAGATAAAAATTATGATTTAAGTATGAGCAAAAAACTAACACAACCATACAACATTCTCAGTTTAAAGGCATTGTTAAAGAGCATTACCATTGATGACTTTGCATGATGTGAAGTAGCGTTTGAAGACGTCTATATCTAAGGCAGCACTGGACAGAAGGAGCTTCAATCTGGGAATCTTCTGCACCACCTCTTTTAATTTAGTCAGCATGAAGTCTGTGAGCCCATCCCGCTCATGTACCTCATCCTAATGGAAGACATTGAGAAGGAGAAGGACTTTAAGCAAATGCATGTCTGCACAAAACACACTTTAAATAAGAGGCTGAAATACCGGTAGTTTGATTTAACTATAAACTCCATAGCCAAATGTTATTTAGATGTATTGTTTTCAGATGGAAGGACACAAACTATAAGCAATATACACAAACTGTCTGGATACATATAGCGATATACTTAGCTTACTAGACGACTGTTTGTTTGTCACCATTTGTTTTGTTGCCATTTCAATACTTATTGAAATACTTTTTTCTACAGTCCACAGTCTACACAATGTTGATTTGAAACCTTTACAGACACCTTTTACTAGTGCTGGCTGCGTTTGTGTTCACTGTTAATAGCCAATTACGCACTTAGAGATCACTGCTTCCAGCAACATGATTCGTGAAAATTCACCCAGATTTGAGCTCGTCTGCTATCAGACTTTAGAATAGTAATCTAGACTATCATTTGAAAATCCTAACAAGTTGGAATCTATACAGTATGATTGAAAAGCAAAAAGTAATATAACAGCTGATTTGCTTTTCTGTTTTGTTGGTAGAAACAATTGAGTCGCCTTTTCTTGAACTGGTTTAGGTTGAAAAAGCTTCAGGTGCTGATAAAGTTCTAGCTGTAAACTCAGCCTGTGACTGATCTTGTCAACAATTTGAGATTACTTGTTTTGTGGATTATGAGTGCTGGAGACGGCAGTGAAAATTATAGCCTAATCGTTTAGCTCCCTTTTTGAAGATAATGAAAATGCAAAGAATACAAACAACAAAAACCGCCCCCCGCCCCCACACACATCGCTTTATCAAGGATCTGCATAACTCTTGGGTCATTATTTTAAGTCAGAAAATTTGGAACTCCGGATAAATCCCAAGACTCGAATCCCTGACAATAAGTAATTTAACTTTACTATTTAAATTATTAAATGGTTTGTGTAGTTTGTACTCAAAGGCTACATCCACACCAATACCTTTTCGTTTTTAAACAAATAACTTTCGCTACATTTACGTCTAGCGTCCACACTACTCTGATGTATTAGAACCCCTAAAACGGAGACTTTTGAAAATGCTGCTGACCCTGTTTTAGTTTGAAAATACAATGTGGGTTTACGGTAATTTGGCAGTCCTTTTGCATCAGCAATGAATGTTTTCTATACAGCTTTTGTGTGCAACACATATCTAATTGTTAGTTCCGTCTGTGTTTTTATACAGTTTTATACTACAATACGTTCCATTCTCCCTTCAATCACATCTCTCTGCGTCCCCGTTCCAGTACCCCTGCACTACCCACTTTGGGAAACACTGGTCTTATATTTTAATGTGTATTCTGTCAAAATGTGTATCTGATTACCCAACGTTATAATCCTTACCAATGCGGAAAGCGTATGGTCAAGTGACTTCTCTTAATCTAGAAACGCATTCCCATAAATTCACACAAAATCCTTCCTTCCATTCACACAATGCCTACCTTGCATTGCAAGAGACAATCCTCTCCAGTGCCAGGGAAACACACGGAAGATGCAATATTCTCTCATGATTTTGCCTCATTACTGACAAAAATAACCATTTGCTGTCAGCATTGCTTTACTGTTTTGTATAACACATATGATTGGATAGAAGGGTGAATGCCTCCCCTTGGTATCCCAACAGGTGTACCAGAGACCATTTTGTAATGTTTTGAGCAATTCTATAGGTCAAGAGCTTTGCAGGAACGGGTCAAGCTTAATTAATTTCCTCGTTCAACCCATGATCTCGATATTTTGAAAACACCTTAAATACGCATTATGTGCTGTAGAAAGGGACTTTACTTTTCTGGAACTACTGGGTGCCATTATGAGGATTTAGCAATATTGAAATGTCAAAGCGATGTTGCAGACTCTGCAGACAGCTCTGACCACGAGTTTTTAGAGCTCCGTCTGAATTGCTGTGCTTCACTTATTTATCATCTGATTTGGTAGAGTTGCAGTTTGGAAGTTGTAGAACAGATTTAGTAGCATAAATGGCTACTAGCTGAGTGTTATTATCCCTCTAATTTAGAATTGCAGAAGTCAGCAGGAATTGCTATACATTTTGTCATCCGTAGAACTTCCGTATTCCTATGCATAAATGCAAATGTGCCACGACACCAGCAGAAGTGCCATTGCGAGAGAGTGCGCTTATGCGTAGGAATATGGAAGTTCTACGGTTGTGAAAATGTAGTGCCAAAGGAAAGGGCTGTCTGACGGCAAGGTAAAGCGGTGAGAATATAACTTATATAGCGTACAGTTAAACTGATCTTGATTTTTTTAGGTGGCCCTTTAGGCAGCTAAAATACATTTTGCTGCTGGCCCCATTCACAGCATTACATTGCTTAGGATCTGTGCTGGTACAGCTGTCGGCTTCTCCAAACTGGTGGCGTGCCAACCACCTTCTACTGTAAGTAATACACCGACTCTAGATTAATACCTCATACAACCAACTTCCAAAAATCGGAACTATCCCTTTAAAACGCCCACAAACAAGCAAGCATTACTCTCCGAGTGTTGTGAAAAGCAGTTTCTCTTAAAACTCTTACTCACGCGTGTTTTTTAATGAAGCGATAGAAGAAGATTTAGTTTACTCAATAATCAGTTTTATTCTTAACACCAGTAGAATGTGCAAAGTTTTACAGAGCTCTGGGTCCAACTATGTTTCCCTGACAGAACAACAAAGTGTGTGTCAGTTCACGAAGTCTGCACACCAATTGTCCCTGACCCAGGAAGTTATATACACATTAGTGAAAACGTCATAACAAGGGCTGGCTGTTGACGTCCTCCACCCTCGTCCTCGAGGTATCTGACTACAGCATTAGATTGTCGCCACCGTGTATCATCTAAAAGATTCTTTACATGTACAGTGACAAGCCTGCCTGTTCTTTGCTATCATCTGACCTCACACTATGTACTCTGCACATGTCACCAACAACGTACTCACTCTGATCGCTTTTATGATTATATGCTTCTGCTTATGTAGCAAGCGAGGGCAGTAAAGGGGTATGAGGAAAATATAATATATTCCCTCGTTACTGGAAAGCCAGACAACGCCACCCTGGGAATTACACCCAGGGAAATGTAGTAAATTGATATCAATTCGAACCAATATCTTTAGAGAAAGGCACGCATGTTTGTTGTACTAATGAGCATGAGACGTGGTTCCGTTTAACAAAATATATTCTTTATTACAAATAGGGGTTTCACAAAAGAGCAGTAAAATGGTATTCACCTTAAGACAAGGGGAAAGAAAGAGTCTATCAAGAGCTGAGGCTTACCGGTGGGGGAGTTTGGCCAACTAGGGAGAGAGGGATCTCAGGGAGCGTCACCCCAGACACACGTGACCACTCACACTCACACTCAAAGTGAACACTCAATCCAGGGGGGCGCAGCACAGCACACAAGACGGAGACACCACCACCAGGAGACACCAATCCCACCACCTTAGGCGCTCAGCTTCTGAAAGGGGGAAAAGGAACAAAAGTAATTAGAGGTTTCCCTCAAAATAAACTATAAACCACAATAACCAATATTTTATACAAAACGAATTCACATCAAAATTAATCCAAGCAAACTGAAATCAGAATATGTAAACAGAACAGAACACAAACTCAGTAAACAAGAAAAAAACAAAACAATCAAAGTAAGAAAATACCAATCACGTGACAACTGAACAAAAGCAACTAAACGATATTGGCAAAAATAATACTAACAAATGGTCACGTGATGGCATAAATTGTAAATAAAAAATTACACGAACAAGGGTACAACTAAAGCCACCCTCGAGGGATAGTGGGTTATACTAAAATAATCCCCTACACCTATAATTAAGACCGCGCCAGAGCGGAGGCCGACCTGCGGGTGTCTCCAAGCATAGCCCAGTTACACCTCCCCGCCCGCTATCCAGCAATGCACCGGTGAACAACTGTCGCTTAGGCAAGGTGGTGTGGGCAGAGAGGTGAGACAGCAGAGGAAAAAGGGCCGGTCGGAATTCGTAATAAAACAAAATTTCCATAGGGCAAAGCAGCAGCGTTTCCGAAAGGTGGGTTAGGACTACAGCGGCTTCCCCATCATGCCGCTAAACAGAGGTCCTGGTATTCAAAAAAAAGGAAACTTACATCAATACATAGAAATCACAAGCAAGAATTAATACGTTTTAGTGCTGTAAAATATACCTACCCGTCAGGCATTATCTCATTGCACACCAGGAAGGAGAGGAAGCACATATTCAAAAGCGCAGATACAGCGGCGCAGGGCTTGCCATTAGCTGACTGCAAGGATGCGGAAGGACCCACTGACAGGAAAGTCTAAAAATAATAATAAAATCAATTCCTATAACCCGCAGCCAAAACTACCCGGAGCGCAAACAGCGCAGCAGCTGCTAACCTACCTGCAACCGGCTCAGGAGAGTAAACAGGAAGTGAGGCAACCAGGGGGCGTGCCTCCAGCTCCAAAGCAAGAGAGTGCCCTGGTGACAGCCGCCTGCTTTTATAGTCGGCGCCCCCTTCAGGGATTGGCAAATTAGAGCCGGGCAAACCAACTTACCCCCAGCATGCATGCAGCCTCTCATACTGCTACATCTACCCCCCCGAAATGCATCATCGGCCCGACGATGGACCATTTAATCCCAAGAGTGTACAAACCTAGCTCCATGGTGTAAAGAGAGCAACAACACCATTAGACACCGGATCAGGAAGGTTTACAGCCCCACCTGCCATGTCCCCCACAGACCTTGGAAGGTGATGGACATTGTGGTGCCGACCAGCAGTCGACCGTGCCGTCCGTCGTATGGCCACTTCACTGGTGTCAGGGCAAGGGATCAGCGGCACCACTACAGTAGATGGTAAATCTGTGGTCACAATAGTGGGAGCCTGTGAAGGACCTGGCACAGCAGGGGCTGGGTTAGATTGGGGAATCAACGACCCAGGAATAGCCGGGTTCACCGCAGCCATTGTGACAGGGGTTGCCTGGGGAGGCTGCCCTAGGACAAACAAATCATCGTCACACGACAGCTCATCCTCACGACGGGTTGGTACGTAGGAGGGGAGCGAGCCCGAGGAGCAGCTCCAATCACGGCCTTCAACAATATGCGATTGACCTGTCGGACTTTGGCCTGGTCCTCCACCGGTGCAATGGTGTATACTGAACCTCCTCCTGCTGCTGGTGCTCGTAAGACCTTGTAGACCACCGGGCCCCACAGATCCTGGATCTTATGACGCCCCCTTACGGTGAAATCGCGCAGCTACACCAACTGACTTACGGTCAGAGGTGCATCTCGAACATGGCGATCGTAGTTTTTCTTCCTGCGTTCAGCCGCCACCTTCAACCTGTCCCTGGCCCCTCAAAGGCTACCTGCAACCGCATTTGGTGCTCCTGCATCCACTCGTGGATATCACCTCCAACAGGATCTGAAACTCTCGCCAACAGAAAATCAACCGGCAGCCTAGGTTCTTGCCCAAACATCAGGTAGAATGGAGACTCACCGGTTGCCTGGTGCGGGGTGGTGTTATAAGCATACCACACCTGGGGCAGGCAGGAGTGCCAGTCTCTTTTCTGGGACACCAGCAAAGTACGCAGCAGGTTATGAAGGGTGCGATTAAAACGTTCACACTGGCCATTACCGGCCGGATGGTATGGAGTGGTGCAAGATTTCTCGATACCGTAGAGGCCACAGAGCTGCTGGATGAGGGCGCTCTCAAAGTTACGGCCCTGGTCTGAGTGTAGACGGGCCGGGACACCAAACTTAAAGAACCATTCTGAAACCAAAACCTGAGCCACGGTGGAGGCTCGTTGGTCCCGAGTAGGCACGGCAAGGGTGTATTTACTGAAAACGTCAGTCATAAGGACACTCTCCAGCCTGTTACGGCTGGATTCCAAAACAGTATAATCTATTGCTAGAATCTTGTTGGGACAAGAAGCAAGCAAATGCCCCATGAAGCCACGAGCAGCAGGTTGGGTGTCTTTGGCAACTTGGCACCTCTCACAGGCTCGGCACCACTGCGCCACCTCCGTGGACATGCCTGGCAAGTAGCAACGCTGCCACAGTAGCTCCAAGGTTCTCTCTACACCCTGATGGCCGTGCCCCTGATGCATCCGGGTCAGCACCTCCTCCTTTAAAGCAGCAGGCAACAGCAACTGATACACTGCTTCAGCACCATCAGAACGAAAGACCTGCCGATAGAGGATTCCATCCCTCTCAACTAACTGGTCCCATTGGCGGACCAGTGCCAGTAGGGAGCGAGATAGCTCTTTCCTCTCCTGGTAGTCTGGACGCTGCTTCCGTCTCCAGAATACCCAGACTTCCCGGAGAACGGGGTCAGCTTGCTGGAGCTCACTAATATCAGCAGGCGGATGATGGGGTAGGGCTATGACCGCCGCTTGAGTAGCTTTAGCAGCTTCAGCATGCTCACGTTGCAAGGCTTGCTGTAAGGGCTCGGGAAGTGAGGTAGCAGGAAACATAGCCTTCAGATCTGGTGGCTCAGATGGATACTGGCGAGATAAAGCATCTGCATTCCTGTTGCTCCTCCCGGAGCGGTACTTTATCTCGAAATCAAATGAGTTGGGCTGCCCAACGCTGCTCAGTGGCACCAAGCTTAGCCGAAGACAAATGACTCAAGGGGTTATTGTATGTATAGATAACACACTTGTGGCCCAGCAGGTACTAGCTAAATTTCTCTGTCATAGCCCACTTGAGTGCCAAGAATTCCAATTTCATGGAACTATAGTTCGACATGTTGCACTCAGTGGGCCTCAGTCCTCTGCTAGCATAAGCTATTGGCTGGATCCTACCATTCTGTTCCTGTGAAAGCACAGCCCCAAGTCCCCCATAGCTTGCATCCACCTCCAGGATGAAAGGCAAGGAAAAGTCTGCATATGCAAGCACTGGTGCAGTAGTGAGCTTAGTCTTCAAGGCCTCAAAGCTTCGGTGGCACTCTTCTGACCAGTTCCCCCTAACTGCTTGCTCTGGCCTCTTTGATTTCTTGCCTCCTAGCTCCGCTACCAGCTTATGCAATGGGGCCGCCAACTGGGCAAAACCTCCCACAAAGCGATGATAATAGCTGGCAAATCCCAGGAATGACCGCAGCTGTGAGATGGTGGTAGGAGGCTGCCAGCTGGTAACCACCTCTTGCTTGGATCTGTGGAGACACTCTCGCCAGAGACTACATGACCCAAGTACTGCACCGCTCGCTGAAAGAAAGCACATTTGCTAAGCTTAGCCTTAAGACCCTGCTGCTGCAACCGTCCCAGAACCACCTCCAACCTCTCCAGATGCTGTTCTATGGTGGAGGAGAACACCACAATGTCATCAAGGTAAAGGAGTAGAGACTGGCATTGTTGGTCGCCGAACAGTTGTTGCATCAGCCTCTGAAAGGTACTGGGAGCGTTGCAGAGCCCAAAGGGCATGCGGTTCCACTCAAAGAGACCGAAAGGAGTACAAAAGGCGGTTTTGGGTCGATCGGTCTCTGTGACTGGGACCTGGTTGTACCCACTGGCCAGGTCCAAGGTAGAAAACCAGCGTGCACCTGTCAGGGCATCCAGAGATTCCTCAATACGTGGAAGAGGAAAGGCATCCTTCCTGGTCTTATTATTAAGCTGCCTATAGTCTACACACATGCGTAAACTGCCATCCTTCTTCTTCACAAGCACAATTAGGGAGCCGTATGGGCTGCTACTCTCTCTGATTACCTGTGACTTCCTAAGGAGAGACTTCACTCTGCCTTGCTCTTCGGGGGGCACTGCTGACACGTCCATGGCCTCCATCTGGTCTGACACTGCTTGATAGATGGACTGGGATGCCATCGTGGCCACCCTGGATGGCACCTCAGCAACTCCAGCAGGCAAACTGACCACACGGACCTCCTTCAAGGTGCCTAGAACAGTGCAAGGATAGAGCAACACATCAATGGAGCCAACATTCACAATCGGAATGTCGGCAGTGCCCCTTACCACCTGGACCAAGGCAGGTGAAGCAAGCAGTCTGGCAGGTAAGCCAGAGTCCAAGGGCTCAAACAACACACTGGTACTGGAGTATTGCTCAGAGCATGTGGCTATAACTATCTTCATCATACCACCAGAGATACGACAAGCTTTCCTGCCGCGAACTTTGACCCTACCTGCTGCACTCTGAGGGGCCTGCCCACTGGCCTGATGATATTTTTGCAGAGCCTGCATGACCGACTCTGGGGCTTCAGATACCGAGGGCAAATTAAACAGGGCCAAATCATGCTGTCCAAAGAGCTCTCCGTAGCATCTGCGAATAATGTTCATCCCCAATACACCAGGGACCTGAGAAGACACACCCCCAAGGGGGTCCTTAACCACTAGCACCCCACATCGTGGCATTAGCTTTCCACATAGCTCGACATCGAGCTCCAAATAGCCAATATAGGGGATGGCTAACCCATTTGCCGCTCTGAGCTGCAGCCAGTTACAAGCCTGGAGCCTCTCTTGACCCCAAGGCTCCAAGTGCCGGAGAAAAAAGCTCTCTGTAAATGTAGACACCATGGACCCAGTATCTACAAGGCAAGGGACCTGGACTCCGCCCATACTCACATCTATCTGTGGACAAGATGACATCAGCTTAGACGCCTCTTCCAGACCATATAAAACCACCCTTGAGCCAGTGACTAGCCCCCCCGAACTGTGTCTCTGCAATTCGGCGGGTGCTAGTTTTCCGGGTCCTGAGCACGGTGGGCCTGCCTGCTGGGCTGTGGAGGAGCAGGCAAAGAAGACTGTGTGCGAGGAGGAACCCGTGCCCCATCACACTCGCTCGCATAATACCTGGTTGCTGACAGCGTCTGCATATGATGGGGCCACGGCGAGATGGATGGCGGGGCTGATGGGAGCTCTGCAAAGAGGAAATGCTTTGAGTAAGTTGGTTTAACTGCTCCTGCTGGAGTCTTAACATCTCCCGAATCTCCTGAAGCTCAGACACTTGAGGTGGAGTAGCTACCACCCGATGAGCACCCTGTACTCCACACTGGAGACCAAAAGCTGAGGGGACAGAATAACTCCGGCCCCTAACACCTCCTGGCAAACCCTCACGTTCCCACCTGATTGCCTCACTCCTGATCTCAAGCAAAGCAGCGGTAGGCTGCCTAAGCACAAGCTGTTTTAGTTCGCGACCGAGTGCACCGTCCAAAACATGTTTCACGAACTGGTCACGCAGTAAAACCTCAGCATTGGACATCTCACTAGGTGCACGCGCTTGCACCGCCGCCATCAGACTCAACAGTGCCAGGGAGAACTCTTGCAGTGTCTCCCCTTCCTGTTGCCGTTGAGAAAAAAATGCTTCCTGTAAAGCTACATATGATTCACAACTACCGTATAGTTCCTGTAACACTGAGATAATCTTAGCTGGGTCCCCTTTATCTGCATTAGTCAAACAAGAAAAATGCCTGATCAGATGCAGATAAATGGCGGGCCCTCATACAGCCTTGCACCTCCTCAATCCACTCAGTCAGCTATACCTGATTTCCCCCTAAACATGGGACATTTCCTATCCCGGGGCACAAAAACCAGTCTCT
The DNA here is from genome assembly GCA_027122575.1 of Merluccius polylepis. Lineage (NCBI taxonomy): Eukaryota > Metazoa > Chordata > Actinopteri > Gadiformes > Merlucciidae > Merluccius > Merluccius polylepis. The sequence goes on from JAOPJH010096390.1 coordinate 14,359, forward strand.
CTGTTATGGGGGCACTGGTAATGGAGGGGGCAGTGGGTGCAGCAGAAATGGAAGGTGCAGTGCTAGGACCAGGTACGGCTGCAACCTGCTGTAACTTCTCATTGTCTGCCCTTAACTGTGCAACTAAATCCCTCAATTCTTGTAACTCTCCCTCCATAGCCACACCCTAAACTGTAGAGAATTAGTCAGAATAAGGCTGTTAAATGAAAAACAACCACAAAACAACTTCTCACCAGGACTCACAGGAAACCAGCTGCTGCTTTGGCCCTTGAACAAAACTCAAAACATACACATGTTAATATATGTACCTGAGGAAAAATAGGCAAAACCCCCCCCAAAAAAACAAAACGGAACACACGTCTCTGCTTTCTAGAAGTACATCCTGCCGACAACGCCAAGTTTGTAGCAAGCGAGGGCAAAAAAATGGGTATGAGGAAAATATAATATATTCCCTCGTTACTGGAAAGCCAGACAACGCCACCCTGGGAATTGCACCCAGGGAAATGTAGTCAATTATATAAATTCGAACCAATATCTTTAGAGAAGGCACTCAAGTTTGTTGTACTAATGAGCATGAGACGCGGTTCCGTTTAACAAAATATATTCTTTATTACAAATATGGATTAAAAAAAAGAGCAGTAAAATATTATTCACATTCAGAAAAGGGGAAAGAAAGAGTCTATCAAGAGCTGAGGCTTACCGGTGGGGGGAGTTTGGCCAACTAGGGAGAGAGGGATCTCAGGGAGCGTCACCTCAGACACACGTGACCACTCACAATCACACTCCAAGTGAACACTAAACCCAGGGGTGCGCAGCACAGCACACAAGACGGAGACACCACCACCAGGAGACAAGAAAAAAGTAACGCCGTTAGTAACGCCGTTATACTCTAACGCCGTTATTACCAACACTGATGACTAGTAATCACTAACCCTACAACACATGACTAGTAATCACTAACCCTACAACACATGACTACTAATCACTAACCCTACAACACATGAGACTAGGAATCACTAACCCTACAACACATGACTAGTAATCACTAACCCTACAACACATGAGACTACTAATCACTAACCCTACAACACATGACTAGTAATCACTAACCCTACAACACATGAGACTAGGAATCACTAACCATATAACACATGACTACTAATCACTAACCCTACAACACATGACTAGTAATCACTAACCCTACAACACATGAGACTAGGAATCACTAAC
>JAOPJH010097983.1:0-15455 GCA_027122575.1 Merluccius polylepis
CCCCCCCCCCCCCCCCCCCCCCCCCCCCCCCCCCCCCCCCCCCCCCCCCCCCCCCCCCCCCCCCCCCCCAAAAAATAGCACAAGCATGCAAAATAAGAGCTAATAGCTTAAAATAAGGCCACCTTTTGTCTTGTTGACTGTAATGCCATGTCTGTGCCACTCTGTCACATAAAGATGAGTTACACACAAACAGATGTTCTGAGCCCCTCTCCTGTCATCTTGTACCGTTTTTTTTCCTATCTATAAAGGTTAGGAAGTTAAAAAAAAAGTGTGGCCTGCAGCAGTTGATCAGCCCAGATTACGGTTGCATCAGCCTTTTTGGCTGGATTTCGAAAACTGCACCTATCGGTTTTTTAGTTTTATGTCAGTATTCATTATGTCGAGTTCCTTTGTGGCCTGAGAGCAGTAGTAATAAAATAAGTCATTAATTTGTAATACTATTAATTAAAAAGTTGTTAAATTGTATTTTATCTACTTGTCAATGTAAAAAAAAAAAAAAGCTTTCTAAGGGGAGATTTAGTCAATGACATTCATTTGAACTTTTTATACTTTCTTACTATAAACAGCCCTGAGAATACAATGTCTTCTTCACAGGAGGCACCTAGTCCTGGAATAGAAGACATTCTGGGACAGGGCTGGAGAAAATACACTTCTACAGCCACTTTATTGCTGTTATTTTTTAAAGAGTGTTTGCTGTTATCGAGTGTATGCCGTTAGTAGCAGTGCTCCTACATGGCATCATGTTTAAATGATTCATGTAACATGTTGTTTGTATAAAAATGAATTTACAACAGATTGAAACTATATTACAAAAGAGTGAAGAATGGCGGTGCATGCGGTGCATGTCGGCACTGTAGCTTGTTCTAAATTAGACGTAATGAACACACAGGAGATGGCAAAAGAGAATGCACCCAAATGTGCTATTTTAGAGTAATAAAGTTATTGAGGGAATTTTAATGGGCAGCCATGATTTGGGAGGGATGGAGTATTTTGAAATCCACAGGTAGCAACATGAATGGTGGCGAACAATGCTTCACGAGTTAGCATGATAGGAGGAACCATACCAAGACGGGCTGTCTCCAATAATGATGAAGTTAAAATGACTCCCAGTAAGCCAGTAGGTATAAAGAGGTACTTTATGGAACATATTTCTGGGTATTAGCTCCTCTTTTTCTCCTCTCATCTCCTCTCCACCCTGTATCTCTCTCTCTCTCTCACTCTGACTTTCTCTCTCTCTCTCTCTCTGACTTTCTCTCTCTCTCTCTCTCCTTTCTTTTTTTTCCTCGGCGGTTGGCAACCTGTCCCCTCCCCCGGGGAGTCTGGGAGGCAGCCGTCACCATGGTGATCTGAACACAGATCCCCCGCACGCCGGCCCATTGTGACTGGCGTGCGTCGGGGTGAGAGGGAACAAAATGTCACAGCAACAGGTTTTTTTTCTGTGTTTTTGTTTTTGCCTCAATCCTCGGTAGAATTGTTTGTGCGCGGATTTGTGTGCTCGACTACACCGGAGGGACCGAGGGGACTTCGTGGTTTGAGCTCATCGGAGAAATGCGCTAGAGGGACATAAAGAGACAAATTGTGTATTATTATTATTAGTTGTTGTAATATAAAGGGGAAACCATAAAAGAATAAAGAGATTGGAGTGGTAAATTCAAACGGATGTGTTTTGTTGTGGATTTGTTTGCGGGTCTCGTACGTTTGGGCTCCAATTATTTAGAAACAGCTAAAGTGATCTGCTTTTCGTTTGTCCATAAAGCTAATTTCCTGCTGGGAAGATTGAGTACGGCCACTAGGGGCTGCAGGGACAAACACAGGACGCACACGTTTGTTAAAGGAGTTATGAAGGCTGATATACTTCTGGGTGTTTTGCTTTAGCTAAGGTTGGACAACCAAAATAACTAACTATATCAAACCCAACATGATTTGTTAGCACTAGCATTACAACATACGTACTGTTTAGTTTCTTATGAGAAAATCTGTACCAGTTAGGGGGTATAAGTTACTACTTATACTTGCCAAGCCAACTTGCACAGTGTTTCTTTCTATTCTTCTGCTACAGTGCCTGTAGTATTGACTAATGCAATGCAACCCAAAAAGTGAACTTTGACTTTGACTTTGACATCTCTTGGTCCAGGAGAGAGAGAGAGAGAGAGAGAGAGAGAGAGAGAGAGAGAGAGAGAGAGAGAGAGAGAGAGAGAGAGAGAGAGAGAGGTGCACTACAGGTATATTTAACGATAACTTGGCACTTTGAAAATGGAGCAGCTTTTGCCCCTAACCCTAAGGAAGACTGGGCCGGTGCCCTGTGACAGGTTTGGTTTTGCTCTTGGCCCCAGAGGTTAGGAGTGGGGGGTCACCAGATGCCAGAGGGCATCACACACCAAGCCTGAACCCCTGGCCTTGTCTTGACCCCCAGTATCAACCCACGGTAGAGATAGTAATCTCTGGTGGTAATTAGTATATCATCTACATATATGTAGTGTGTATTTGTTTCACGTTATTATTTGTCGTACATAATTTGCCTTTACATTTTTGTACCTACCGAAACCAACCTTGAGAATGATTTTATTTGCTAATGATAGTATTCTGATAATATAAATAGTCAGTTAATATTGTTTGACGTATATATATATATATATACAGTAGCACAGTGTTTTTGCAGTCAAACTGTCTTTTTGCCATCCTTATTCCCGGAGCGAATGCAACGGTGTACTGCATGTCTTAGCAGAGAGTCTTTTAGTGTTTAGAGACGTCCCTCTGCTTGTTTCTGCCAATGACCTCGACCACAGCCGCGGTCCGCCTCAATCAGTAATCCCTCTTCAGGATTCCTCCCGGCTTGGGGAGTAAATAAACATTTTCAGTGTTTATTGGAATACAGCTTGCCAGGAGGGACTCTTATGCCTTCTCCTGTAGCTGCTCCAGTAATTAGCAAATTGATTAGGAAGAACTTCAACACACCTCCTCGCCTCTTATCTCCCCATTCTAGGACAATATTTGCCGCGCCATGGGACGGCGTAAATATTTTAAGGGAAACCCTCGGTGAATCTCATTAGCTGGCGATGGGGCAGAACAGCTGTCTCCCGACGAAGGTCCCAGCCAATTTTCTAAACTGTGATTAAAGAAAAGTTTTGGATTATTTAAACCTGCCACGTCCTGTGGGTTTTTTCCCCAGCGCCACCAAAGACCTCTGTTAGTTTTCCTTCTCCTCCGTGCCAAGGCCTCGTCTTTCCCCTTGGATCCATTAGTTTGAAATCGTTTGGGTGATGACTCTTTGAAAGCGGTGGTCATTCCGGGATGCCGTGAACAAAATGCAACAAAGACCTTTCTTTTTTATGCGCAAATGCTAATTAAATTTTTTTACCCCCCATCCCAGAGCTGCAGAGGGAAAGACTTGCTAGCAATTTGGCAGATAATCAAATCGCATTTTAAATGGAGCCGTTTAAAGATGACTGGAGTCTGCCCACAGGAAGACACAGTGGCACAAATTAAGCTGGAATAAGCTGCTGTGTGCACAAACGAACAATGCATCAAAATCCACATCACAATACTGGGTTGGATTTATGTAAATAGACAACTTTCTGCTCTTGATTTGTGTTTTTCTAATTAGTTAAAAGGAATCCAGGTACATGGAAAATGTGTTTCCTGTGGTAATGGATGCGTGCAGGAGTAATCCCTCCCCCCCTTGTTTTTAATATCACCCTTGTTAACTGCCATTTTGCTTCATAATGTGTCTGTACAATCTCAACCAATTGCGGCTGATGTGTTAACTAGACATGATTTCTAATCGGATGTGGTAGCTTGGAAAACATTTTGTTCTAAATTTTAGATTGTGTCCCAACGGAAATGGCAAACTGGGTGGAAAATGATGTCAACGCGTATGTTTGTTTACAAAATCTGCACTTAGGAGCTGTCCCCCCAAATCTGGTAAACATCATTAAGTTCTTGCTGCCCAATCACATTCAGATTGTTCACATGACTGTCCAGTACGTGTTAGTGACAACTCGTTAGCAGAAAACAAAAAACTGACACAGAAATGTGGGATAAATGGTCCGTAATTGTTTGCCCCTCTGAATTGGTGTGTTCCTCGTGAATTTAGGAAAATGGGTGGTGCCTAGTGCTTCCAGTACCTTCCGTATCTAGGCTCTTCACATCACTAAAATAAAGAAAGAGAGAGGGAGCATACATACTTACGTACTCTATTACTATAGTACTAGTACTATACTATTTGACTTTCACAAGCACTCGCACACACACTATGTATCCTGTACAGTTTAGCATTCATCTCGAGAGCAAATGCAGCCATCAAAACTGCTGCATATCCATAAACCCTATTACGGGCAGCACAACAAGTGATGCTTGACTTGTAAGTGTAAAGGCGTCTTAATTGGCTGTGATTTGCTTGACATGGAGTGATGGCAGTCGATGTCTAGTTTAGATGGGCCATGCGGATTTTCCAAATGATGGCAATCCTATTTTTAGAGGCTGTGCATTCAACACTAGCACTTTATTTTAATAGCTTGATCCACCAAGAGGCTCAACTTGGAGAAAACTTCATAGAAGCTGTTGTCTACATGACATTGCTCTTAGAAATGTGAAAAGTGAATGGTGGGAGGGATGGACAACTGTCAACGTTTGATCGCTAAACCCCTCCTAAAACTCTTCTGATGCAATATTTGGACTGTGTATTTATGTATCTTTTTAATCTTGTCATTTGTTTTGGAAATTAATCTTATTACTTCTTTCAGTGCAGTTCCAACTGTATAGTATTGTTTTATAGCCTATGTATTTATGACTACCATGAAGGAAACATGTGTGGTGACAAACACTTTCAAAAAGTGAATTTCTGAATTTCTTTGTCAAGTGGACTGATCATTAAATGAGAAATACAGCTACAATAGTTTAATTACAGACCTGTATTGAACTCAAGCCCCAGTCCTTCTGGCTCAGATGACGGTATTAAAAAGTCTATTTTATTTATGGAAATAAAATTTTACCTTCAGAGACAATAGGATAGTTCTGTTTTATGGGGCAGCAGACTTTATCTTTTTAATAAAAACTCTGTGAAAGTTTAATTAATAAGGGACTTAAAACTGGGGTGATGAGCAAGGGAGTTGGGTCTTTAAGGGGGTACTTATTTTTCCATCTGGGCTATCCTACAAAAAAACTGTCAATTAGTGTCCTAAGCCGAAGAGACAAAAACGTTATTAGTTCTTGCAAAAAGAATAATGGGTTTAAAGGTTTTGCTTCAGAGGCAGGCAAAAGCCCAAGCTTCAGTCTGATGGATTCTCATTTGTTTCCAACTGTTATCAAAGTTTGGGTAAAAAGCAGGTCTTGTTGGTAAGATTATGATGTAAGAAAAGCCAAGTGTTTGAATCAAGTCTGTATGAGACGTACACATTTTTAGGAAATTATGCAAAGTAATGTTAATTAAATACTTGGGATTTTATGGTTTGCTTCAGGCATTGTTGACTGTATTAGCTTCGCTAAGACACTTTGTCAAAGTGTACATTAGTACATGTGTATGTCTGTGTGGACTAATCTCTGATCCTTCATTGCTTCACATGTCTATTACCCAGTAGAGTTGGACTTAATGGCAGCGTTTCTCACCTATCAGCCGGATATACTCACTAGATCCAATTTAAATATTTCTTCTGTTGCATACTTTATATTTATAGCAATCTTTTTAATAGTACCAAGGTGTTTGGTTTTAACAACACACGTTTCACACGGGTCACCTTGAGTAATACTGGATATGATGCTAAATGAACCATATCCTCCTGCCTAATACAGGATCTTACCTTGAAAAGGCAAACTTGCAAATTATTGTTGTTTGCTCTTTTTTGTAAACCAGGTATGAAAAGGTAAGAGATTAGATGAGGATTATGTATGTATGTATTAAGTGGCCGTAGAGCAGTCATTTCCAGGCACCGAGCCCAAAAAGTGTCATTAAGGTTGTTCGGCGTGCACAACGGGGGCTTTGCAACACGGAGCGAGCGCTCGTGACTGATTGGTTACAGAGATCCTCCAATAAATTAATTGTTTCCACTCAATGGTTAAGTATGTGCTACTCTCCCAAATCGAGTGCTGGTACTTGGTTATTACCCTTTAATAGCTCGCTTGCCAAACTAACGATATATTACTCCATGTGCAGGCTCAGATCAGAGAAGATGAATTGGCTATTAATTAGAGTTGCACTAAGAGGACACAGGGGAGAGACTACTCATAGCCATGCAATCCCATTCAACCAAGACCCCTTTCTTTAGTCTGACTATGGGACAGCCAGGGCAAGGCCGGGTTCAGGTCATCGGTGCTTGACATTTAAACTTGCGATTCAGCCACTCTGAACATGGCCACCATCTTGTGGGGCGTACAACAAGAGGGACAGCCGAGGGCGGTTTTCAACATCGAGCCGGCCCGAAGTTTACGCATTGTTTCGCTCGGGCAGCACGGACACAACATTAAGAAAGGTGTGGTGAGGTTATTTGGCCCATTGAGGTTCCTTAACAAAAGCCTCACGTTCGAAGGTCTTTGATTTAGAAAGTTATGGAGGAAATATTTGACAGGGCCAGATGATTTGTGTGTGTGCGTGTGTGTGTGTGTATTATTGTTTGGCTCACTTTTCTCGTGCAGCTTCTGAATTAGGCCTTTTATCACAATTAATTAAGAGGCCTATAGGAGCGGCTCCGTCTTGAGCTCATCCACGCAGGATAAATAAGTCAGCCGCAGGATATATGTCCTTTTATTGGCTGACTTGATCTCTCGAGGCATCTGTAGCGGGACAAAAGCTGTCTTCGGTGGCGAGACGCTGCGGACGACACTCGGGCGCCATCACTCACGGCTTACGATTCTTTTATGACTCGTTTTGTTAAAAACCTCTTTTTTTAATGCAAGGTATCAGGAGTTATCGCCCGTCTATGCAAATGAGACAGTCGTGACAGTTTGTTATTCATGTCATCGCCTTTTTAAACACTTAAAGGCCATAAATCCCCTCCGACGACAGGGCGTCCTGAAATTGCCACTAAATATTATTAAATATTTTAACAAGTTCCTTGTAAATATGACTTAAATGTGCAAGAGATGCGCAGGAGGGAAAAATGGCTTTGCATCAACTTATTAGAGCCTATTAAAGTGGCAGTGATTTATCATGAATGTGAGGCAACTTAGAGCGTCTTGTTTTTGTTTTGGCTACTTGTTAGCTTACTTTGCCCTGGTGCAAACACACACACACGCGTTATGGTTAATGCATACTATTCCACAAGTTGTAGCTATTTCTGTCTTAGTAATACCATACTGGTTTACCATTTTGTGTTTTACCATTACGTTGTTAAAAATAACTGTTTCACATGATTAAAGGATTTGGATTTGATACGTCCAAGGCGTTATCATGTCATAAGTTAGAAACCTAAATTGAATTGGGAATTATTGTTAATATAATACAGTTGAATTACACGCATAAACATAGTGAAGCTCTTGAATAGTTGAATAGTTTCAGTACAATTCAGTACAACACTGAATAGATAACAATAATTTGTAGTTGAGGAAATTAAGTTCTTGACCTGCGAATAATCTCTTTTCAAAGCAGCCACAGCAGAAACGATCCCTGAGCAGCGGTCAACTGACATCTTGGAAAACCGTAATAACGACCGGTTGCCTGAAATAGAGTTGGGGTTAGGGTACAAAGTCACATATCCATTTAATAACAAAGTCAGGCAAGATGTCAAGACGCTCAACGACCTACAAATAGTCAATGCAGTGACACAGTGTGGAGGTTGTGGTGCATCGGTGTGCTGTTAGTGTATTTATAGGGCCAAACGAGGGCAAGATAGAGCATTTTGATTCTTTCTGTCTGTCTTTCTAACCACGTCTCCACTCTGCCATGCAGAAATCATCAGTCTTTCCTGAATAGCCTATCATTTTGCTGACTTTAAGGTGGTTTTTATAATTTATGTTTGAGTTATGAGAAGTTTAATCTCAAGTTCAGGTCTGACTGTTTGACCACATTGTATAGAAACAAAACTTAATTCATGGGGCAACACAGATTATTATGGAAAATCAAATATGGTATGCCAAAAATATATCTTTGAAATTATCATATCATTGCTGTCAGATAAATCATTGCTGTCACACATTGTGTGGGTGTGTTTGGGTGTGTGTTTCTGTGTGTGTGTGTATGTGTGTGTGTGTGTGTGTGTGTGTGTGTGTGTGTGTGTGTGTGTGTGTGTGTGTGTGTGTGTAAATATTTCACATTTCAATTAACTTGTTTTGTTCTGGTCACATGTTAAATTTGGCTGTACATGCATCAATGCGTGGGTTCGAAACATTTTATTGGATTCTTGCCGTTTGGGGCCCCTAAGATACACAGAAGATGCACATATACTCTTTTCTTCTCTACAAAGCTCTTTGCTTACCAGTGCTGTCTACGCACATCACTCTCCTCGGCTAGTGTGACATGACAACTGCCATGTCAGCAGCTCTGCGCATCTCTCCCCTTCCGTCTCTCCAGAGCCCTCTGCGACTTTTCCCTGGGGTGGGCAGAATACGAGTGCCCCTTGTCTGACTGACTGTAACCTTGCCACCAGCCTGTGCGTCTGTGTGTGTGTGCGCGCGTGTGTGTGTGTGTGTGTGTGTGTGTTTTGTTTCCAACTCAAAAGACTTGGAACAATGATGACTCAAGCCTCGCAGAGTAGTACACCTCAGGGGAAAATAAATGGAGAGAGAAGAGAAAAGAAACAACAACAAAAAACAAAAGCTCCGAAGTAGATTTGTGAGCGGAGGGGAGGAGGTGGAGCAGGTCTGGGGCTAAAAGCCCGAGCAGGTTCGGTCATAGCCCCGGCACATTAGATTAGCTGGTCTCGTGTTCAGGAAGTGCTGAAAGCCACTACAGATTGTATCTGCATGAAATGCTGTCCTTTTGTTTTGGAGACAGTTGCCAGTCTCTCAAGTCTTGGAAAAAAAATGTCCAAAGTACTTTTCAATCCGGTTAAGGCCAGATATGGATGTCTTAACTGGGGCTTGAGGGGTGGGGGTGGTGGAGTTGTTATTAGTTTATATTAGGGTTAACTACGAGGACGTCTGTGTTGGTATTTGTGCGGTCGCTCATCTGTGTGCTGCACATGAATGTCTCTTAAATTATTTATTTTCCTGACACCGCCATATGGTACTGCAACTTGTTTGTCTTGGAGCACGGTGGAGAAATGCAAGAGCTTGATTGGATTACTGTTGGTGTGTATACATGGGAGACTCTCTTCAAACAATGCCCATTTTTTGTTATTTCTCGCACTGGGCGGGCTCTGTTGATGCAACTGTATGCAATGCACTCCGTGCACTTCTTTCCCATCTCAAGGTATGACAGGGTAAACATCACAGGGTGGACGAAATGGTGGACTTCCCAAAGAGGGAGAAGGGGAGGTGGATAGCCGGCCCTGGACTTCTTTTTTCATTTTTTTTTTTAAATGCCACGATAAATTGCAGAACCTTCTCCCCAATGCATAGATGATAAAACATGGCCCTAAACCGCCCTGATTTGTGGGGGCACCTTGCCAATTTTATTTGCCACTGTTAACATTTTTCCTCCCTGCATTATTATGAATGGTGCTGGTGGGCAAGGAGAAGCCACAAAACAAATGGCCCGAGGTATGAGCGTAAACACAGTGTGCCGTCAGGACTCAAGACTAACACTGACACCGCCGTCCCCCTCGCCTGCAGCTACCTCTCACAGACAAACTAGACCCCCAATCTATGTCTCGGCTTCAGAGAGTACAACATGGTTAGGGTTGTTTTCTGACATGGGAGTTGAGCTGTCAAGTGAGGCTGGTTGACATAATATATTCTGGTACACCGGCATACCGGCGTGGCTTTTACAATGTCGTTAGGCAGTTTACAGTAGCGTAGTCAATGGTTTTATAAACTTTATTTTTCATTCAATGAAACCTGACAATTACTTCTTGCAACAGAATCTCACAAGCCTGCCAATGAAAATAAATTGAATGGGAGTGGGACCGGGAACAATCTTAATTCGTACATCTTTTGTGTTAAAACAATTCAGTATTGAAAAATATGACACATCGTTATACCACTACAACTATATTATATATTCTGACCCCTTCTGCTCAGCCCTATTCTAAAGTAACAAGAACTAGCATGCGTGTAGCAGTCAAATACAGGCCATCAGGTTTTGCAAAATGAAAAAAAAGGCCCATGTTCATTAGAATTGGCTTTAATGAATAGTGAATGGGTTTCTAAGAGCACATTTGTGTGTGATTGGATATGATTCCTCTTCTCACAGCTTGTGTAGCGTGAGGTCACTCTCGCTAGTGGAAGCTGACAGCTAAAGCACTGCGGTGCTGGTTGCTCTGTGTTCAGGGATTTTAATTCCTCATCGCAGTAATCAGTGACTGATGGCAGCCCTAGTGGCTCATGATGGCGAGTCATATGACAACGCGCTTGATCGTTCGAGCGCCAAACATTAAAGTAAAAATATGAATTTTCAAATAAATCAAGAGACCAAGACCTCGTTGGAGATCAAGTCCTATTAGTCGTTTGATTGGGATCGTTGTTGTTATAAGACTTATCTCCTGCCTTTGGGTAAAAGGAAAAAGGGAGGAGGGGTGCCAGGGTCCTTTCCCCCTTTCTATTTCATTTCTGATATTTTCAATTCATTCTCAGTTTAAACTTTTGCTCACTCCCCTTCTCACCTTCACAATATTTCCCATTTTGAACATGAGACGAATACTTTGTTTTATGTCAAAACGTGGTCTTCATTTGTATCAGCTTGCCAGCCTACAAAACGTCTTTTACCCCAGAGCCCATATCTTTAGATAGCTCTGAATGGCTGTATTAACTGACCTATGCAATAAACATCAGACGACAGATATTGTCTTCTTATGACTTGACCTTTGAGGTATTATTATCTTTTTGACGAATAACCGTTGTCAAGTTTGCCCCTGCATGAGAAGATATTAAACTTAAGGTAGCTGCATTTTCCTCAAGGTTTTCAAATGTAGTGCCCTATACAAATACGTACAGAGAAGAAAAAAACAAAACAAAAGAAACATCTCAGGCTAATCGCTGATATTGTTAAGTTCTCAGCAAGCACAGTACTCTTGTGTCATTTAAGACACTAGTCTATAATAGGTGGCCTGGCAGTTCATTAGGGTGTCTTTTAGAGCATGGAAAACAACCTTTTCCTCCTAATTATGTTCTGAGTTTAGAGATAGTTGACTGGAAGTCTTGCGTATGTTGACAAGGATTACTGGAAATAATTATCATCGTATCCAACCGTTCACCTGTGCTTTTTTTCCCTAACACCTTTTCGCTTGAGTGCCAGGCCGATTTGATTATATGTGACAAATAAATACGACAAATAAGATTATTACATTTGAAGAAGTTATTTAATTGATATGGATGTGTTGAATCACATCTAAATAAATAACTATTACATGATGTTTCTTGTTAAAACTGGGCTGTGGATTGGTGTGGTTTAAAAACAACAACAATATATATTGTTCATTGTGCAGTGTTGTATATAAGAAACTGTTTGAAATTCTCTTATCATAAGAAAGACTTCATTCCAGATAAACAACCATAATTACACTGGCAAACTTGACCACCTTTTCAGAAAATGTAAGTCAAGAAAAAAATCTAGAAACATTCATCTGTATGTATCTGTTTTTTCTTCTTTTAAATGATTTTGTTTGAGGTTACCATCACAAATCTTTCCACTGTTAGTCTAAGACAGTTGAAACGTGGATGAAGAGCAAACAAATATTTGAGGTATCTGCAAATGTGATGCACATCTGTCAAACAGCCCAAGGGTGAAAACCAACACATAACAAGGCAACAAATGCTGATCCGGGACTTCTCTGCGGCAAAATAAAATATGGCTCAAGTTTTCATTAAGGTGCTATTGATTAGCTCTTCCTGGCAATGAATTATGGACGACATTAAATAAAAAGGAAAATATTTTTATGACTCTGTTCAGGGCCTGCCAGAATCCCCCTTATGCTCGCCCCGACAGGCATTTTGTTTTCTCTTGGATTTTTGTGGTTTCTTCTTTTCTATTCAAGAAAGGGTTTTTAACTGTGATTATACCACGGCCAGTGAATATTCTAGTGGTGAGAGGTGTGCATTATTTTCAGTTAACCACACAGGCAGTCAGTCTTGTCACCGCTATAAACATTTCCTCAACTCACTTTAGCTGACCAGGGGTCTGCTAAAATAACCCTGTTAACTCATAACATAGGCGACTAGCATTTAACAAGATAGCAAAAATAAAGAACTCCCCTTCAAAACACAAAACAATAACAATCTTCCTGAAATCAATCGTCATGGAAAGTTATGTAACTGCTCTATTATTGGCATCCTCACATCCGCTGGTCCACTGACACGGTAATACTAGCTTAAAAATGCATGTGAAATTCGGGGACGCAGTTGATAAATATGTCCATGGAAAATTGTTTTTTCCAGTGAATAAGTTACAGCAAGATGGAGCTCACATTGTTGTGTATATGTGCACCATTTATTCAGTTTTGTAAATCCCAATTAAATCAATTTAATGTGTCTGTTTTGTGCACCCGGTGTGCAACACAGAAAACGCTGGTTCTGGCTTGGTATTGCAGTACCACAAATGGCCACCAGGCCAAGGTTGGTCACCAACCTCGGTGCTGTTCCTGGGGTGCTGGACTTGACTTGTACAATTAAAAAATCAGAATTAAATATCAATCGTGATATTTATTTATCTTTATGTTCTTCTGTCAACAAGTCATCATTTATCATTTGCATTTGTTGTTTTGTAGCTTTTGCATCATTGGAATTTAGGGGCTGTGATTTATATACCATTCCATGTAGTTTTGCGGTTTTCATTGGCATTTGGTCTGCATTAAAATATGACTCCAGACTAATCGTCTAGTTGCTGCGGCAGTTTTATTTAATTGGGAATAGTTTTTCCATTTATTCTCCTGTGTTTCATCTCACATGAGACGAGATTGAATCGATGCTTGAATATAATGTTGGTTAAAATAATTGTCTGGTGTTTTGCTAATGTCAGGTAAGGTCTTGTTTAACGATTAGTTCGGCACTAGACAGAATGTTCCCGTTGCCCTGGAAAACAGGGGCCATGTATAAACTGTCTCTAATAGAATCTAATCTAACTAAACTAACTTGACACAGAATCCGTTCAGAAGCATCTATGAACAAAACTTTGGTCACTTCATTTGAAGATAAAGAAAACATTTGTCACTGGGTTTAAAAATAAAAATATCTTACACAATGGCATTTCTGTAATGAAGCCATGCCACTAGGGTGCGGCAGGAACGACAGCTCAAATTCTTCAACAATACTATAGGATATGACATTCAGGACAAGATGGCCACCGAGATGAAAGCAGAACCTACTGTTCTTTTTGTAGTGCTCAAACTGGTTCCTCGAGGAAAAACTTCAGTGAAAAGAATCTAATTTACATATGATTATGAATTGTGGACTTAATCATATGCAAGTCATTCATCTTTCAATCATTTTCCTAACTGCCAATTGTTAGCAGGTTAAATCAACAATATTTATATTTGAATGGTTTGTGTAATTTACACAATATTTTGGTAGGTAATGACAGTAGCTGTTACATAAAAAACTGGCGATTTCTTTGTTAATGTGAGGAAAGAGGGCAAATAGTGAATAGAATGTTTAATGTAGGCTACTTTTTCTAACAATTTGTGGTACTCAAATTGTGTAAGAAATGACATCAATAAATGACAATGGTAAATCTGGTAAACTATCTGGTAAAACCCAGATTTTTTATATTATATCAGAGTTACGTGTTATAACATTCACATTTTTTTCCTTTGTTCAGCAAAATTCCCTTTCAGCTCATGAAGACATAACAAAATGACAATTAAGAAATATATTCACTCGACTCAAACATTTTCTTTTTAAAGAGAGTTTTGTGAGGGTGATTCATAAAACAACTTGGTGACTGCTAGCCATGCTTCCGTGTTCAGACTGCAGGTACTTAACGCGCCAGGTGTTTTGACCAAGATTTTTCCATAAGACAAATGGAAAAGTGCCATGCCCCTCGAACACCCCATTAATACAACTTGTATGCCTTCCACCTCTACGAGCTGCAAAAGCACATTTTTTATTACAGAATGTTGTCTTTGTCAGGCATAGCTTTCAGTTTACATTTTCAGGTAATTACAGTGTTGAGCACACTAGAGTGGCACAAACGTGCACTTTGGGGGAAGAATTAGTTGGCTGACTGCCCATCAGTACTGGTATGGTCTGGTCACGATAGTAACACAAACACAAAAGTGAGTGAGTCAACATTTGAATATTTCTCCTATGCTCGTGAGATTTTGTTCCCGACCAATCGAAAATATACCTGCTTAATAGCTTGCTTTTCTGCAACTAAAGATTTGTATTTTCATATTAATAAGACTAGGAGGTTATGTTGTATTACATTTTATCGCCAGGTTATCCTTTGGAAGCAATTCACCAGAGAACAAACAATTCAGGATATCTGTTGAACCTAAAAGGTACAGTAGGACTGTCCATGTTCCAGTAAGGGATGATGGTGTTGTAGCCAAAGGAATTGTTTCCAAAAGTCTCAAAAAATCCCCACAGCTGAGTAATATACCCCCCAACACACACACACACACACACACACACACACCTTCTAATAACAGCAAGAAAGTTCACTTTGAATGTGTCTTTGAGGACCCCAGCATGTACAACCACACAATGACTGCATAGGCGTCACTTTGTGTTAAAAAGTGGTGGGGACATAAGATGAAAAAACATTATTTTAAATGTCTTCAACATATGCGATCTTGTAATGGGGGGGATCAGTATGAGTTCAGAGTACATAATTATGGCGAATTATGTTTGCAAAAAGGCACGTTTTTGGGCCATTTTAGAATCAATCGGCTGGGATCTTTTTTTTTAGCGT
This sequence comes from Merluccius polylepis, assembly GCA_027122575.1. Lineage (NCBI taxonomy): Eukaryota > Metazoa > Chordata > Actinopteri > Gadiformes > Merlucciidae > Merluccius > Merluccius polylepis. The sequence continues at coordinate 14,936 of JAOPJH010097983.1, forward strand.
AGTTACTTTTTTTGGTCAATGCGCATTTGTTTCTTCTATATTTACATTGCATTGTATGTTTTCTTATTTTGCATATAAACCTTTCTCAAAGCCTTCTCATTTGTTAGTTAACATTTCTTGGTGCAAGCTATTTTTCAGAACATTTTTAACTAATCATGCTTTTAAAAAGTGATCGGGACAAAATCGGCCATTTCAAAAAGTGGTGGGAACATATCCTTAGTGTCCCCAGTGTAAATGACACCCATGCTGCACTTGGGTGCTCTGACATCTTAAATGTAAATTCATGTTTTCTCCATAGACGAGGGGTTTCATTAGACAAAGCTCAACACAAACATACTGTATGACTGTGAACGTAAAGATCCACAACCTTGACGTGTTCACCTGGGCATGTTGATGTGCTTGGGGATGGTTATTCTACACAGAGGTGACCATGGGACAGAGGTTGAGGCTGAGAGAGAGAGAGAGAGAGAGAGAGAGAGAGAGAGAGAGAGAGAGAGAGAAGGATGAACAACAGAGAATA